>SJYC01137799.1:0-100604 GCA_006408675.1 Madoqua kirkii | reverse complement strand
TGAGAGTTTGATAGTGAAACTCCAACTAATCTTATCGACTTAAACAACCATAATACACAGTGGAACTATATGTAACTTTGTCCTGTATTTTCCAAGTTTCCTATAAATGTGTTATCATAGTTTCATAATTTAAAAAAGAAAAAAGAAAGAAAAAAGAGGAAATATATCCAAATACATTTTTGACCTAATATATAAATTTATAATGCATAAAAACTTCTTTAAAGTTTCAAGAACTTTTCTAAAAACTGGATATTATTATTTGGTGATGTGCTGTTGTATTTGTACTAGCCAAAGATACTATGAAAAACAAAGACAAATACAAAATGGTATGCTCATTTACTTTAAGATAGTTGCTTACAGTCAGAATCTGGGCTATTGAAGAAGCAGAAGCATCAAGTGCTGCCTCCCAAACGTAGCCTACTCTAACAAGATAATGATTTGGTTGATGTGAAGTCAATGAATCTTTTAAATATATAAAATTAATTTTTAAGTAGCTATAGAGCATTAAAGGACTGAATTCTTTACCCAACCTCTAAATAAACAGCTAAACCTTTCCCCTTCCATGCTTGGTTTGTCTCCATAGCAAATACCACCATCTGACAAACTAAACTGACTTGTTTTTAATACACACTCAACAGGTATTTATTGACTGAAATAATATATGAAGTATAAAACATAAAGATATTAAACTTGACTTTTTTTAAAACTATATTCAAATTCTGGGATATTTCTACTACTACTATTAAGTCACTTCAGTCGTGTCCAACTCTGTGCGACCCCACAGACGGCAGCCCACTGGGCTCCCCCATCCCTGGGATTCTCCAGGCAAGAACACTGGAGTGGGTTGCCATTTCCTTCTCCAATGCATGAAAGTGAAAAGTGAAAGTGAAGTCACTCAGTCATGTCCGATTCTTAGCGACCCCATGGACTGCAGCCTACCAGGCTCCTCCGTCCATTGGATTTTCCAGGCAAGAGTACTAGACAAGGATAATCTCTGACACATAAAACAGTGAAATGAATGTGTTACATAAGAATACTGTGTGCTTACTGACACGTTACAAATTTCTTCTTTATTATTCCACCTTCTGTTTTACAACTTTGACTACATAAAGAACTGTGTAAACCTTCCTCTTCTGTTTTCATAGTATTCTTTATCAATTTTACTTTATATCAAGTGAAGTTTCCATTTGGTAACTGACCCATGTGAAGCTCTAAAATGATAGCTGGAAAGAAGTGGCATTCACTACTAAGATTGGTGACTAACTACATTCCAGTTGCATTTTTCTCTCTGCAAAATATTCTACAAAAGCCCAGGAGAGGAAACTACCCTTAGCTTTCAAACTTCTTTACATGAAGTCAATACTAATATCCTCAGGGCAAATTCTATTTGACTCTACCAAAACTCTAGCAGAGAGAAAAACAGATTACCAATCTCTCACCCCCCTCAAACAACTCTTAGACAAAAGTTTAATCAAAAATACTCTTTAGAAATAAGTATCTTCTTGACTGAAACTGAGCTTTAAAACCAGAGGAAAACAAACTGTATAAAATGCAATAAAAGCTCCAAAATAGTAGGCAAACAGCCAGCATATTCTCTTTCTGTTCCCTGTACATTCTCTACCTTTGTTTCAAAAGAGTAAAGAAGAAAGAGGAGAAATGAGACGAGAAGCAAGAGGAGGGGGGGAGGATGAAATTTGATTTAACAAAGAAATGGAAAACATCATAGAAAACAGTTAAAAGCAAAACAGATCTGATGGTCTCACCTTGAAAACTGGAATATATCCATATGTACA
Organism: Madoqua kirkii; assembly: GCA_006408675.1. Lineage (NCBI taxonomy): Eukaryota > Metazoa > Chordata > Mammalia > Artiodactyla > Bovidae > Madoqua > Madoqua kirkii. The sequence goes on along the minus strand of SJYC01137799.1, from coordinate 98,811 downwards.
GTGTTTGCTTTTTCATGTTTGTTTTTTACACAGCATTTGTAAAAGCAATCTGAACAATAAAGTGTAATTGTTTGCCCAATTCAGGATCTGCTGTACACAGTACTTTTCTTTTCCTGTGAAATTGTCCAAGTTATCCTTCCCCACCTCAAATATGACCTAGGTGATAACAAATCCTATAGTAAGTCCCCAAGTCATCTTTGGTCTACTCTGAAAAATAAAAGGATACTACAAAGGATAAAACAATTCTTCATTTTCTGGAGAAGAGAATGAATGTGATAAAACACAACAATGTTTAGTGGTGTTATTTAAATCCATTAATCAATATACTTGTGGCTACTTTTCACTGATTTTTTATACCGACTCCTCATTTTATAATCCCTAATATTTGTTCCCTCTGATTCACCTAGGATTGGAAGCCTGGCTGATCTCTTTATTCATCTACCTCTTTCCACCAATCTCTTCAACTTTTCCTGCAGGTCTACCACTTACCCTTATTACACCTCTAAATTCCTTACTTTGTCCCTAACAAAATACCTAAAGCTCTTTAAAGAACTGATGGTCTCTCTAGCCTAACTCTGTCATAAAAGCAGGGCAAGCTGTCTAAGGAAACGTGGACCTGAATACTAATATCATTTATGTTCCCTCTGGGGAAGTGTTGATCTATGCACATGATAAAAAATACATACTCCTTTTTAGAAAGGAATCCTGAGAGACCTTGAACCTAAAACCTCTGGACACAATCTTATCGGTTTTGTAAAAGCTTGCTTCCTTCAACAATGACATTCATGGATCTCATTCCAAAAATCTAGCTTCAAATCTAGCTTCAGAAAGAAAATAGCTCTTCCATCTCTGTGTCTTTAGTCCAAGTTAGGTTTTCAATAAATGTTCAATGGAAATGGCAAACTGAAGGACATGGTAATATGAACTATTATTTCCACATGGGTTTTGCTGTTGTTGTTTAAAGGAGAACAAAAACAAAAAGGCTTTTTTCCCCTGTTAGAATGTCACAGGAACAAAGGAGTTACTAAATAAACCTGGATGCTCCACAGGCTGTATATGTACACATGCCCAGAGTCACCTTTCCTTCTGTAGGCTTACATATTGCTAAGATAGACAGAATTCAGGCCTTCCATTTGTAGCAAGACATTTCTTTGTATGTCATTTGGCAGATGCAGTTGTGGGGCTCTGCCAATTCACCCTGGAGCACTCTATTTTAATCAGTATCACATAAAGTTTAACACATGCTTTGAAACGTGCACCAGATCCAAAGCTTTGCCTACGGACGAGGGTGGGGGTGCTTGCTGCAAAAACACATACCATCCCAACCACTACTCCACAAGAAATTATCTTTCACCTTTGGCTGAACCAGGAGAACTGTCAACACCAGCACACTGCCAACCAGGGGAGAGGTTATGGGGTCAAAGCAGGAAAGAAGGCTGAATGCGTTAGGTTCTTAGGCTCAGCTTGGCTATTTGTTAATCCTGCTGACTGCATGGAAGAAGCATTCTCTAGAGTCACCAGAACACAGAAAACCACACTATAAGAGAAGTAGCTGTGAGTACACCAGAACTGTAACAAAGCTTTTCAAGTAGTAAACTCCTTAGTAAAAGCACAAGACTCCAGCCACACAATACGACAATTATATATCAAAAGGTAAAGAACTCACATCAGCAAACTCTCAAACATCAGGAAAGTGCAACTGTGAACTGAGTTTTGTAGACACAAAGGGTTAAACAAACCTCATATTGTGGTAATAAACACTTGTTTCCAATTCCCATCTACACACAAGTTTAAAATATATTAAAATGCTATTAAATTTCTTTGAATGTGGAAACCAAAGGAAAGTTACCATTGATTGAACAAAAAAAATTACTAAAGCAGAGATGGAAGGCATTATCTCCCCAACTTACTGAAGCAAACCCTCAAAAACATACACACATGCTGTTGAAAAGATCTTTTCCAAACACCAACTACAAAATATACAAACACATTACCTCTTCCACAAGTGCAATTAATCTCTTATAACCAGAATAACAAACACATTTTATCTCATGTGTCATCTATGATCTACTTGTGAAAGCTGGCTTGGTCCACTGAGAAGGACTCTGTGGTTTAGCGTAGTGCAGTGGCAAGGCTGTCATGCTGAGTCACTGACTTTATCAGGGTGAACATAAACAAGTGACACAGACTTGCGGCACATAACTGTTCCACTTCAGTTAGACTGATGGTCTCCAGGGTGGGGTAGTGCCTACTGCCAAGGTTATGCAGAAACATTACCTTAGTACTTATATTTGTATTTATTTTAAAAGAACAAAGAAAGAAACTAAGTTATTAACATTTGATTTAAGAAATGACACTAATATCCTCTTCCTCTGATAGTCAAATACCACATATGGAATTCAAAATATATATATTAAGGAGAAAGGAGGACAGAGTGGTTGATAGTAATACTGTCATTTGTTGATTTTCTTTCAGTTTATTGTGATATATTATAGATTACATATGCTGTATATGAAAATTGGGTTATACTACCTAGTTTTAGTTAAACTTGTAGAAATAGTTTCAGCATATTCCTAGATATACATGGTCATTTGAAATAATACTAATACACAGGGTTAACATCTATCTGCATCCTAGTATAGTAAGACATTATAATGTCGCATGCTATGCATGCTAAGTCATTCCAGTCATGTTCGACTCTTTGTGATCCTATGGACTATAGCCTACCAGGCTCCTCTGTCCATGGGACCCTCCGGCAAGAACACTGGAGTGAGTTGCCCTGCCTTCCTCCAGACATCTTCCCCACCCAGGGATCAAACCTGTGTCTCTTGCAACATCCTGAACTGGCAGGCAAGTTCTTTACCACTAGCACCACCTGGGAAGCACATTTAATATTGGTCCCCAGTGAATCAAGCCTGCCTGTGTCCATGTCCCTTAGCAAAGTGATTCTGCTGCTTCTATAAAGAGATAGAGACCATTTCTCCACTCTTCAATCTGGACTGGCTTTGTGACTTGCTTTTGGCTAACAGAAAGTGATGGACATTGCAAAATTCTGGAGTCCAGGTCTTAAGAGGTCTAGCAGCTTCAGCTCTCTTTCTCTGTCTGAATCCATGCTACAAGGAATGCTATTAGGAAGACCACCATGCTATGAGGAAGAACAGTTTAGCCTACTTGGCAGTGGGGGGGTATTGGGGTGCAGTTCAGGTACAGAACCAAGACAACAGCTGGCACCAACTGCCAGCCAGTCACATTAGTGATTTCCAGGTGAAGACAGCAGATAAATTCTCTTGCTGTTTCCAGTGTGAGGTGCTAATGCATGGAATCATAAGAAAAAAATACATCAGGGAATTCCATGGCAGTCTCGTGGTTAGGATTCCATGCTTTCACTGTCAAGAGCACAGGTTCCATTCCTGGTGAGGGAACTAAGATCCCAGAAGTCACGTGGCTTGGCCAAAGGGGAAAAAAAAGCCAAGAGTTAACATGAACCAATCTCCAGTCTAAGCATCAGCTCTACCATGATGCCACTCAATTGACATTTAAAAAAAGAAAAAATATGCAAGCATTATTTTTAAGTCATTACATTTTGAGGTAGTTTGTTAAGAGAAATAGATAACTGATACACCTGGTAAGACCTCCCCATAAAATACAGTATGTGGCAAATATGCATGCATGCACGGTCGCCTCAGTCACATCCAGCTCCTTGCAACTCCACGGACTGTGGCCTACCAAGCTCTCTGTCTGTGGGATTCTCTAAGCAAGAACACTGGAGTGGGTTGTCATTGCTTCCTCTGGAGGATCTTGCCGACACTATGGATTGAATCCACGTCTCCTGCATAGCAGGCAGCTTCTTTACCACTGAGCCATCAGGGAAGCCCTGTGGCAAACATAAGGATGATCAAAGTAAATCTGACAGAAAATAACACCCTGAATTTTAAATTATAATATGACTATTTAAAAGGGGGATTTAAACACATTGTTACCAATGAATCTCTCCCTAACTATATACCCTGCCTAACGATAGTAGCTAATAAGAGTAGTACAGGGGGGTGGTCCTAAGATGGCGGAGGAATAGGACGCTGAGATCACTTTCTCCCCCACAAATCCATCAAAAGAACATTTGAACGCTGAGTAAATTCCACAAAACAACTTCTGAATGCTGGCAGAGGACATCAGGTATCCAGAAAAGCAGCCCATTGTCTTCAAAAGGAGGTAGGAAAAAATATAAAAGATAAAAAGAGAGACAAAAGAAGTAGGGATGGAGATCCGTCCTGGGAAGGGAGTCTTAAAAAAGAAGTTTCCAAACACCAGGAAACACTCTCACAGGCGGGTCTGTGGGGAGTGTTGGAACCTCAGAGGGCAACATAACCCAGAGGAAAAATAAACAAATAATAAAAACCCACATATTACGTGCCTAATGGTAACTCCCAGCAGAGAAGCAGCACAGACACCCTCATCTGCCACTAGCAAGCAGGGAAGCGCGGGCTGCATTGCTTAGAGTAAGGACCCTGCCTAAATGCCCCGAGGGCAATCAGAGGGAACTAACTTGAAATAGCAAACCAAACTGTGGGATAGCTACCCTGTGAAAAGCCCAAACCTAAAACACTGCCAGGCCCGCTCACAGGACAAAGGACCTAGCAGAGCTAGCCAGCTGCAGACCATCCCCCTCCGCTAACAAGCAGGCGAGGGCAGTCAGAGCCGGAAGGGGGAAATTGCTGCCCCAAAGAGGCATCATCTACCAAACTGCAAGCAGGCTTCCTTGCTAACCAAGACTTCCTGGGATTCTGGACAGTCGACATCCATTGGGAGGGTCGCAGCCAGAGATCAGCTCCCCAGAAGAGACACACAGCACACCTGAGAAGGTGCGCCAGTTGTACACCCAGAAAACCAAGCAGCAGGGATGGGGGAGGCGATGTCACAGCGACCGTGCTCACCAAGCACATGGTCACCTGAGCTGCTCGGACCTGGGAAGGGCACAAAACGCAGGCCCAACCAAGTCTGCACCTTTGTAGAGTACACCAGTACCTGTACCTGAGCGGCTTAGACCTAGGAAGTGCATACAACCCAGGGCCGGCCTCAGAGAGTTCCCGGCAGAGCAACCTAGAGCCTAAGCAGTGTAGACAGGGAAAGCATGCAGGCCATGAGCAGGGGCAGGCCCAGTGTGGCCAATACATTGAGAGCACACGCCAGTGTTATTTGTCTGCAGCGTTCCTCCCTCCCCACAGCGCAGCTGAACAAGAAAGCCTAAAAAAGTGTCCACCACCGCCCCGTGTCAGGGCGGAAATTAGACACTGAAGAGACCAGCAAACAGAAGAATATAAAACAGAGGGAAGCACCTTGGAAGAGACAGGTGCAATAGATTAAAACCCTGTAGTTAGTACCAACTACATACAAAGGGGCCTATAGATCTTGGGAAGTATAAGCCAGATCAAAGAACTATCTGAAAATGAACTGACCCCACACTGTCCACAACAACACCAGAGAAAGTCCTAGATATATTTTTACTATTATCATTAAGTTTAAAAAAAACATTTTTAAGTCCTCTATTATTCCTTTAATTTTCATTTTTATAACCTGCTATTCAGTTCAGTACAGTTCAGTCACTCAGTCATGTCTGACTAATACTTTACAAAAAAGAAAAAAGACCCTATTTTTTAAAGCAAACTTAATATATATACATTTTATAATTTTTGCGACTTTGCTTTTTTTTCTTTAATATTGTATTTTTGAGAATCCAACCTCTACTCTAGATTTTTAATCTTTGCTTTTTGGTATTTGTTATCAATTTTGTACCTTTAAGAACTCAATCTTTAGTACCCGTTTTTACTTATGAGCGAGATTACTGGCTTGACTGCTCTCTTCCCCCTTTGGACTCTCCTTTTTCTCCACCAGGTCGCCTTTATCTCCTTCCTCCCCCTTCTCTTCTCTACCTGATTCTGTGAATCTTTGTGTGTTCTGGGCTGTGGCAAACACTTAGGAAATGGACTACTGGCTAGATCTGTCTCTCTCCTTTTGATTCCCCCTTTATCCTTCTGGCCACCTCTGTCTCCTTCCTCCCTCTTCTCTTCTCTATGTAACTCTGTGAACCTCTGTGGGTGTCCCTCACTGTGGAGAAACTTTTCATCTTTACCCTAGATGTTTTATCTTTGGTGCTGTATAGATGGAGAAGTCTTGATGCTACTTTAAGAATAAGACTAAAAACCAGAGGCAGAAGGCTTAAGTCCAAATCCTGAGAACACCAGAGAACTCCTGATTCCAGGGAACATTAATCAATAGGAGCTCATCAAATGCCTCCACACCTACACTGAAACCAATCACCACCCAAGGGCCAACAAGTTCCAGAGCAAATCATACCAAGGAAATTCTCCAGCAACACAGGAACATAGCCCTAAGCTTCAATATACAGCCTGCCCAAAGTCACAGCAAACCCATTAACATCTCAAAACTCATTACTGGACACTTCATTGCAGTCCAGACAGAAGAAATCCAGCTCCACCCACGAGAACACTGACACAAGCTTCTCTAATCAGGAAACCTTGACAAGCCATCCATCCAACCCCACCCACAGTGAGGAACCTCCACAATAATGAGGAACCACAAACTGGCAGAATCTGGAAAGGCCACCCCAAACACAGCAATATAAACAAGATGAAAAGGCAGAGAAATACCCAGCTGGTAAAAGAACAAGATAAATGCCCACCAAACCAAACAAAAGAAAATCTTTTTGATAAATACAGGGAATACAGGGAATCTACTTGATAAATAATTTCAAATAATGAGTAGTGAAAATGATCCAAAATCTTGAAAACAAAATGGAGTTACAGATAAACAGCCTGAAGACAAGGATTGAGAAGATGCAAGAAAGGTTTAACAAGGACCTAGAAGAAATAAAAAAAGATTTAATATATAATGAATAATGCAGTAAATGAGATCAAAAACACTCTGGAGGGAACCAACAGTACAATAATAGAGGCAGAAGATAGGATAAGTGAGGTAAAAGATAAAATGGTAGAAATAAACAGAGAGGAAAAAAGAAAAAAGAATTAAAAGAAATGAGGACAATCTCAGGGACCTCTGGGGCAATGTTAAAGGCCCCAACATTAGAATCATAGGCGTCCCAGAAGAAGTCAAAAAGAAAGACCATGAGAAAATACTTGAGAAGATAAGAGTTGAAAACTTCCCTAAAATGGAGAAGGAAATAATCACCCAAGTCCAAGAAACCCAGAGAGTCCCAAACAGGATAAACCCAAGGCAAAACACCCAAAGACATATATTAATCAAATTAACAAAGATCAAACACAAAAAACAGATATTAAAAGCAGCAAAGGAAAAATAACAAAGAACACACAAGGGGACTCCCATAAGGATAACAGCTGATCTTGCAACAGAAACTCTTCAGGCCAGGAGGGAATTGCAGGACATACTTAAAGTGATGAAAGAAAATAACCTACAGCCCAGATTACTGTACTCAGCAAGGATCTCATTCAAATATGAATAAGAAATCAAAAGCTTTACAGACAAGCAAAAGCTGAGAGAACTCAGCACCACCAAACCAGCTCTCCAACAAATGCTAAAGGATCTTCTCTAGACAGGAAACACAGAAAGGTTGTATAAACTCGAACCCAAAACAATAAAGTAAATGGCAACAGGATCATATTTATCAGTAATTACCTTAAATGTAAATGGGTTGAATGACCCAACCAAAAGACAAAGACTGGCTGAATGGATACAAAAAACAAGACCCTTATATATGTTGTCTACATGAGACCCAACTCAAAACAAGAGACACATACAGACTGAAAGTGAAGGGCTGGAAAAAGATATTCCATGCAAATAGAGACCAAAAGAAAGCAGGAGTAGCAATACTCATATCAGATAAAATAGACTTTAAAACAAAGGCTGTGAAAAGAGACAAAGAAGGACACTACATAAGGATCAAAGGATCAATCTAAGAAGACGATATAACAATTATAAATATATATGCACCCAACACAGGAGCACCACAATATGTAAGACAAATGCTAACAAGTATGAAAGGGGAAATTAACAATAACACAATAATAGCGGGAGTCTTTAATACCCTACTCACACCTATGGATAGATCAACTAAACAGAAAATTAATAAGGAAACACAAACTTTAAATGATACAATAAACCAATGAGACCTAATTGCTATCTATAGGACATTTCACCCCAAAATAATGAATTTCACCTTTTTCTCAAGTGCACACGGAAACTTCTCCAGGATAGATCACATCCTGGGCCATAAATCTAGCCTTGCTAAACTCAAAAAAACTGAAATCATTCCAAGCATCTTTTCTGACCACAATGCAGTAAGATTAGATCTCAATTACAGAAGAAAAACTATTAAAAATTCCAACATATGGAGGCTGAACAACACACTGTCCAACATAGGGGCACAGCAATATATAAGACAAATGCTAACAAGTATGAAAGGGGAAATTAACAATAACACAATAATAGTGGGAGATTTTAATACCCCACTCACACCTATGGATAGATCAACTAAACAGAAAATTAACAAGGAAACACAAACTTTAAATGATACAATAGACCAGTTAGATCTAATTGATATCTATAGGACATTTCACTCCAAAACAATGAATTTCACCTTTTTCTCAAGTGCACGTGGAACCTTCTCCAGGATAGATCACATCCTGGGCCATAAATCTAGCCTTGGTAAATTCAAAAAAAATTGAAATCATTCCAAGCATCTTTTCTGACCACAATGCAGTAAGATTAGATATCAATTACAGGAGAAAAACTACTAAAAATTCCAACATATGGAGACTGAACAACACGCTGCTAAATAACCAACAAAGAAGACATCAAAAAAGAAATAAAAATATGCATAGAAATGAATGAAAATGAAAATAAAACAACCCAACACCCACGGGACACTGTAAAAGCAGTGCTAAGGAGAAGGTTCATAGCAATACAGGCTTACTTCAAGAAACAAGAAAAAAGTCAAATAAATAACCTAACTCTATACCTAAAGCAATTAGAAAAGGAAAAAATGAAGAACCTCAGGGTTAGCAGAAGGAAAGAAATCTTAAAAATTAGGGCAGAAATACATGCAAAAGAAACAAAAGAGGCCATAGCAAAATCAACAAAGCCAAAAGCTGGTTCTTTGAGAAGTTAAATAAAATTGACAAACCATTAGCCAGACTCATCAAGAAATAAAGGGAAAAAAATCAAATCAACAAAATTAGAAATGAAAATGGAGAGATCACAACAGACAACACAGAAATACAAAGGATCATAAGAGACTATCAGCAACTATATGCAAATAAAACAGACAACTTGGAAGAAATGGACAAATTCTTAGAAAAGTACAACTTTCCAAAACTGAAACAGGAAGAAATGGAAAATCTTAACAGACTCATCACAAGCACGGAAATTGAGACTGTAATCAGAACTCTTCCAGCAAACAAAAAGCCCAGAACCAGACGGCTTCACAGCTGAATTCTACCAAAAATTTAGAGAAGAGCTAACACCTATCCTACTCAAACTCTTCTAGAAAATTGCAGAGGAAGGTAAACTTCCAAACTCATTCTATGAGGCCACCATCACCCTAATACCAAAACCTGACAAAGATGCCACAAAAAAAGAAAACTACAGACCACTATCACTGATGAACATAGGTGCAAAATTCCTTAACAAAATTCTAGCAAACAGAATTCAACAACATATTATAAAGATCATACATCATGATGAAGTGGGCTTTATCTCAGGGATGCAAGGATTCCTCAATATCCACAAATCAATTAATACACCACATTAACAAATTGAAAAATAAAAGCCATAAGATTATCTCAATAGATACAGTGAAAGGCATTCACAAAATTCAACATCCATCTATGATAAAAACCTCCAGAAAGCAGGGATAGAAGAACATATCTCAACATAATAAAAGCTATATATGACAAACCCACAGCAAACATTATCCTCGATGGAAAAATTTAAAGCATTTCCCCTAAAGTCAGGAACAAGACAAGGGTGCCCCTTCTCACCACTACTATTCATCATAGTTTTGGAAGTTTTGGCCACAGCAATCAGAGCAGAAAAAGAAATAAAGGGGATCCATATTGGAAAAGAAGAAGTAAAATTCTCACTATTTGAACACGACATGGTCCTATACCTAGAAAACCCTAAAGACTCCACCAGAAAATTATTAGAGCTAATTAATGAATATGGTAAAGTTGCAGGATATAAAATCAACACACAGAAATCCCTTGCATTCCTATACACTAACAATGAGAAAACAGAGAAATTAAGGAAACAATTCCATTCATCATTGCAAAGAAAAGAATAAAATACTTAGGAACATATCTACCTAAAGAAACAAAAGACCTATATATAGAAAACTATAAAACACTGGTAAAAGAAATCAAAAAAGACACAAATAGATGGAGAAATATACCATGTTCATGGATTGGAAGAATCAATATAGTAAAAATGAGTATACTACTCAAAGCAATCTATAGATTCAATGCAATCCCTATCAAGCTATCAACAGTATTTTTCACAGAACTAGAACAAATAATTTCACAATAGCCAAAGCAATCTTGAGAAAGAAGAGTGGAATTGGAGGAATCAACCTGCCTGACTTCAGGCTCCACTTCAAAGCCACAGTCATCAAGACAGTATGGTACTGGCAAAATGACAGAAATATAGATCAATGGAACAAAATAGAAAGCCCAGAGATAAATCCAGGCACTTATGGACAACTTATCTTTGAGAAAGGAGGTAAGAATATACAATGGAGAAAAGACAATCTTTTTAACAAGTGACGCTGGGAAAACTGGTCAACCACTTGTAAAAAAAAAAAAAGAAACTAGAACACTTTCTAACACCATACACAAAAATAAACTCAAAATGGATTAAAGATCTAAATGTAAAGCCAGAAACTATAAAACTCCTAGGGGAAAACATAGGCAAAACACTCTCTGACATAAATCACAGCAGGATCATCTATGACCCACCTCCCAGAATATTGGAAATAAAAGCAAATATAAACAAATGGGACCTAATTAAAATTAAAAGCTTCTGCACAACAAACGAAACTATAAGCAAGGTGAAAAGACAGCCTTCAGAATGGGAGAAAATAATAGCAAATGAAGCAACCAACAATTAATCTCAAAAATATACAAGCAACTCCTGTAGCCCAATTCCAGAAAAATAAATGACCCAATCAAAAAATGGGCCAAAGAACTAAATGGACATTTCTCCAAAGGAGACATACAGATGGCTAACAAACACATGAAAAGACGCTCATCATCACTCTTTATCAGAGAAATGCAAATGAAAACCACAATAAGGTACCATTTCACGCCAGTCAGAATGGCTGCCATCCAAAAGTTTACAAGCAATAAATGCTGGAGAGGGTGTGGAGAAAAGGGAGCCCTCTTACACTGCTGGTGGGAATGTAAACTAGTACAGCCACTGTGAAAAACAGTGTGGAGATTCCTTAAAAAAAAAAAACTGGAACTAGAACTGCCTTATGACCCAGCAATCCCACTGCTGGGAATACATACCAAGGAAACCAGAACTGAAAGAGACAAATGTACCCCAGTGTTCATTGCAGCACTGTTTACAATAGCCAGGACATGGAAGAAACCTAGATGTCCATCAGCAGACGAATGGTTAAGAAAGCTGTGGTACATATACACAATGGAATATTAATTACTCAGACATTAAAAAGAATACAGTTGAATCAGTTCTAATGAGGTGGATGAAACTGGAGCCTATTATACAGAGTGAAGGTGAAGGTGAAGCAGTTCAGTCATGTCCAACTCTTTGCGACCCCGTGGACTGTAACCTACTAGACTTCTCCATCCATGGGATTCTCAAGGCAAGAATACTGGAGTGCATTGCCATTTCCTTCTCCAGGGGATCTTCCCAACCCAGATATCGAACCTGGGTCTCCCGCATTGGAGGCAGATGCTTTAACCTCTGAGCCACCAGGAGTGAAGTAAGCCACAAAGAAAAACACCAATACAGTATACTAATGCATATATATGGAATTTAGAAAGATGGTAATTATAACCCTGTATGTGAGACAGCAAAAGAGACACAGATGTATAGAACATTCTTCTGGACTCTGTGGGAGACGGTGAGGGTGGGATAATTTGGGGGAATGGCATTGAAACATGTATATTATCATATGTGAAATGGATCGCCAGTCCAGGTTCAATGCATGACACAGGATGCTCGGGCCTGGTGCACTGGAAAGACCCAGAGGGATGGGATGGGGAGGGAGAGGGAAGGAGGGTTCAGGTTGGGGAACACATGTACAACTGTGGTGGATTCATGTCAATGTATGACAAAACCAATACAATATTGTAAAGTAATTAGCCTCCAAATTTTTTTGAATTTTAATTAAAAAATAAAGTATTTTTAAAAACAAGTGACAATAAAAAAAAAAAATTTCAAGTATCCAATGCAGGCATCTCCAGTCAAATGAGAAGGTGTGGACACACAATATGGACTCTTCCAGGTAGTCACAAATAACTGCAACGTGGGGCCCCTCTGTTGAATGGCCATGGGTTCCCCAGGTTGCCACAGTGTCAGTCGCTGGCTGTGTCACTTCATTTGGAGGCTACCATCAACCACAGTTTGCTTGGCATTACAAAGTCCTGGGGGAGTAACGATCTCTTCATTCTTACCTTTGTACAACAATAATGTGAAGTCTTGTGAATTACTGCAGTAATACATGATTGCTTTAAAACAAAGAATACAGATGCATAAGCATTCACAGTTGTACAAATGCTCTAATAATGACTGCAGCTGTCTAATGACATCAGCCTCCTGAGGTTAGGTTGGGGTTGACGGGATTATATGAATTGGTTCTGAATGCCACTTCTGTTCATGACCTTTGCCATTGGCTTTACAGCTCCCCCTGAAAGTGAAGTTGTTCAGTCGTGTCCGACTCTTTGCGATCCTATGGACTGCAGCCTACCCAGTTCCTCTGTCCATGGGATTTTCCAGGCAATAGTACTAGAGTGGATTGCCATTTCCTTCTCCAGGGGATCTTCCCTACCCAGGGATCTAAATCGGGTCTTCCGCATTGTAGACGCTTTACCGTCTGAGCTACTAGGGAAGCGCCCCCTGCTGGCAGTGAAATACACGGCCCTAGAGCTTAGACTTTGGTATCAGTCACCACGTGATCTGTGTTGGGTATAAAAATATGGGCCACAGTGAGAGGGTTCCAGCTCATCCTCTCGTCCTGCCTGCTGTCAACAAGATGATGATGGAGCACGAGGCAGCCCTTCCAGAAGACCGCTGCCCCAGGTCTCGGCTCCAGAAGGAGCACCGTAGAGCTGACGCCAGTGCCCCTCTCCCTGCCACCTGTAGTGAAGAGCTGGGTTGGGCAGGACCCACCTTGTGAAGTAGAGGTGCCCAGCTGATCCCTTGCAGAAGCAGCCCGCTCTCAGCCAATTCAGAGGGGCACATGTTAATGTACATGTTAATTGCATGTCATGAAATATGATGCAGCCTTGAAGTGAAAGGGTTAGTCACTCAATCGTGTCTAACTCTCTGCGACCCCATGGACTGTAGCCTGCCAGGCTCCTCTGTCCATGGGATTCTCCTGACAAGAACACGGGAGTGGGTTGTCCTGCCCTCCTCCAGGGGATTGTCCTAACCCAGGGATCAAACCTGTGTCTCCTGCATTGCAAGCAGGTTCTTTACCATCCCAGCCACCAGGGAAGCCCTTTGGTCACAGAAACCATGCCCCTGCAGTTGGAGGTTTGGGGTGTCACGTTCCCCAGCTGCGAGACAGTTATAGACAAACCATTTGTGAGTGGAGCTCTCTGAGGAAGGACAGAGAAAGTTCTAAGCTCACAGGAGAGACACTTCATTTCCCAAGAGAGGCAGAAATGAACCTAGTTTACAGCTCTGTGATTTGAGACCTTCGTTCTTTTTTTCCACATGCACCAAGTCTGCAGAAACAAGGAAATCATCTTGCCCCACAGACATGGCAAAACTGCATCTCTCGGAAGTGTTAGCCTCACCTCTTTTCCTTTTTTTTCCAGGGGGTAATTTAGAGACAGCCTTTCCTTCTGCAATTTTCTTCCAGGCTTTACCGGAACTTATGAGTGTGACTTACAAGACCACGCAAGCTTATTAAAGCAGCTGCTTACAAATGAATAAATAAAAAATAAGGAAGTGGCCATCTCCTATCAAAGACAAATGACCTAATTTTGTTAGCGGGATCATGTTGTAAGGTCAGCTTTATTTTCCTGGCTCCCGGAGAGCATTACCATTCATGAAATTTTATTGGTTATTTGATGTCTGCAGATGCTCAACTCTTTCCCCAATACATGATTCATAGGGGCCAAAGTCTCTGAGCGTTTCCACATCAGCGCTCTGATCTTACATCTCTGAAGCTCTCCAAACAGCTCCCCAGGTTCTTTCCCCACCTGGTGTGTCACAGGTTTTATATCCCATTTGCTGGGGGCTTATTTTTCTCCCTCTCTCATTACGACCCAGCTGTCATCTGGTGGAACACAATGCTGTCTCTCGTTTCCCATTGTCCATGGATAGTTGTTGAGGAAGTCTGGGTTTCAGGCAACACAACTTTCTGTGTAGGAGTCATCTTTACTTGGTTAACTAGGTCAAGACCTACAGGGCATCCACTTTTCCTGAAGACACAACATTGGAGCTCAATGAGACTGCTCATCTAATAAGGAATAAAGGGGTAACATCAATCGTGTCTAACTCTCTGCGACCCCATGGACTGTAGCCTGCCAGGCTCCTCTGTCCATGGGATTCTCCTGACAAGAACACGGGAGTGGGTTGTCCTGCCCTCCTCCAGGGGATTGTCCTAACCCAGGGATCAAACCTGTGTCTCCTGCATTGCAAGCAGGTTCTTTACCATCCCAGCCACCAGGGAAGCCCTTTGGTCACAGAAACCATGCCCCTGCAGTTGGAGGTTTGGGGTGTCACGTTCCCCAGCTGCGAGACAGTTATAGACAAACCATTTGTGAGTGGAGCTCTCTGAGGAAGGACAGAGAAAGTTCTAAGCTCACAGGAGAGACACTTCATTTCCCAAGAGAGGCAGAAATGAACCTAGTTTACAGCTCTGTGATTTGAGACCTTCGTTCTTTTTTTCCACATGCACCAAGTCTGCAGAAACAAGGAAATCATCTTGCCCCACAGACATGGCAAAACTGCATCTCTCGGAAGTGTTAGCCATCACCTCTTTTCCTTTTTTTTCCAGGGGGTAATTTAGAGACAGCCTTTCCTTCTGCAATTTTCTTCCAGGCTTTACCGGAACTTATGAGTGTGACTTACAAGACCACGCAAGCTTATTAAAGCAGCTGCTTACAAATGAATAAATAAAAAATAAGGAAGTGGCCATCTCCTATCAAAGACAAATGACCTAATTTTGTTAGCGGGATCATGTTGTAAGGTCAGCTTTATTTTCCTGGCTCCCGGAGAGCATTACCATTCATGAAATTTTATTGGTTATTTGATGTCTGCAGATGCTCAACTCTTTCCCCAATACATGATTCATAGGGGCCAAAGTCTCTGAGCGTTTCCACATCAGCGCTCTGATCTTACATCTCTGAAGCTCTCCAAACAGCTCCCCAGGTTCTTTCCCCACCTGGTGTGTCACAGGTTTTATATCCCATTTGCTGGGGGCTTATTTTTCTCCCTCTCTCATTACGACCCAGCTGTCATCTGGTGGAACACAATGCTGTCTCTCGTTTCCCATTGTCCATGGATAGTTGTTGAGGAAGTCTGGGTTTCAGGCAACACAACTTTCTGTGTAGGAGTCATCTTTACTTGGTTAACTAGGTCAAGACCTACAGGGCATCCACTTTTCCTGAAGACACAACATTGGAGCTCAATGAGACTGCTCATCTAATAAGGAATAAAGGGGTAACAGAAACTAAAAAAAATAAATAAAGCACATCTCATTTCTCCTCTCCATTCTTCAATTCAAGAGTGATGTATTGGACTTCCCCAGTGGTCCAGTGGTTAAGAATTCACCTGCCAAAAAAAAAAATAAATAATAATAATAATCCACCTGCCAAGGCAGGGGACATGGGTTTTATGCCTGGTCCAGGAGGATCTCACATGCCAAGGGGCAACTAAGCCTGTGTGCCATAACTACTGAGCCCACTTGGACCTGGAGTGTAGGCTTTGCAACAAGAGAAGTCACTGCAGTGAGTGACCTCCACTCACCCCAACTAGAGGAAGCCCACTTGCAGTAGCAAAGACTCAGCACAGCCAAAAACAAATAAGCGATTAAATTAAAAAAAGAAAGAAAGATGTACCGAGGGTCCACTAAGTAGAAGGCACTGGACCAGGCAACGTAAGCATGAAAAATATAGCGCTTCATCTTGATGGAGCTTGCATTGCAGTGGCAGAGCCAGATGAGTAATACGGATGGGCACAGTTTCCACGTGGTGATGTGGGTTCTGTGGGTGGCAAAGAGCCTGACCTCTGTGATACCCAAGGAAGGCACGGCTTCTGTTGGTGGTCTCTGAGAAGGTGACACTGAAGCTGAGATATAAGAATGAGAAGGAGCATCCATGCAGAACTGGGGCTGAGGTTATCCCAGCACTGATGGAGAGCACAGAGTCTCTGAAAGACGACAGACCCCTCCTTGTCAGAGGAGCTGATGAAAGGCCAGTGTGGACAGGGACTGAAGGCACGGGAGGGTGTACAGGGGGGTGTGCGCAGTGGCTGCCAAGAATAAATGTGATCCTTGACATTTTCTCCGACTGCACCTGG
Organism: Madoqua kirkii; assembly: GCA_006408675.1. Lineage (NCBI taxonomy): Eukaryota > Metazoa > Chordata > Mammalia > Artiodactyla > Bovidae > Madoqua > Madoqua kirkii. The sequence continues at coordinate 82,047 of SJYC01137799.1, read as the reverse complement.
AAAACCCTGAAGGGTTGTAAGCCAAAGAGTAACCTGATGATTAAGAAGATTCCTCCAGGGACTTCCCTGGTTATCCAGTGGTTAAGACTCCAAGCCCTCAGTACAGGGTTCCAGGGTTTGATCCCTGGTCAGGGAACAAAGATCCTGCATGCTACATGGTGCTGCCAAAAAAAAAAGAAAATATTCCTCCAGAAGCCCTGGGGAGAGTAGGTTTAGGGGCAACAGGGTAGGTAGGGAAAGCAGTTAATAGGCCACTGCAGCCATTCATCGATGAGGGGATGATGGCTTAGATGATGACGAAGGTAGAGGAGAGAACAAGGAAAAAGTGAATACATCACTGGGAAAGAGCTCTGCCAAAAATGGTGCATTTTTTGATGATGAATAGGCTACCCCCTTCAGTATTCTTGGGTATCCTGGTGGCTCAGATGGTAAAGAATTCACCTGCAATGCAGGAGACCTGAGTTCGATCCCTGGGTTGGGAAGATTCCCTGGAGAAGAGAAAGGCTACCCACTCCAGTATTCTTGCCTGAGAATCCCATGGACAGAGGAGCCTAGTGGGGGCTACAGTCCAAGCAACCCCTGTAATTTGAATGAGACAGATGAAAACTTGGGTGATTTTCTTCCTTTTTCTTACACTGGGGACACATCTAGGGGTTGTAAAGGCATTGAGGAAACAAGAAGTTCAGGAGTGCTTTATCCTGGGGTTCAGATCCTATTTCTATTTCCTATTTTCTATTTCCTATCCTATTTCACAGAGCAGAAGAATCAAGGAGACAGTCCCAAATCCACTAATTTGTCTCTCTGCAAAGAGAAGTTACCAGAAAAGCATTGTTATCTGAAAGCAGTTTTGTTTTTTTTTTTCTCTCTTCCTGGGACTTGTGTTTTTCTAACTACTGTTTCCCCCATGAAAGCAACCATAACCACTGTTCTTGACCCCATCCTTGGTGAAATGGATACTTCTGTCAAACTTGGCAAAAGGTTCTCAAGGGGAAGGAGAAGGATTTGTCACCCATTGTTGAGACCCAAGAGGTATTCACTCTCACAGAATATTTTTCTTGGAAAATCATTTCCTTAAAATGTGTTTTCATATCAAAAAAAAAAAAAAGGCAAAAACCCAGAAACAACCTGAATACCCATCAGCAGGAAGGAGACTGGTTAAATGATATGGCCATACATTGATACACTGGAATGCTGCAGAGCCATGGAAAAGGAGATGGATTTATATGCACCCACTGTGCAGGACAGAAATGTAAAATCTAATTTTTTTCCAAACACACACACAAGTATATATGTAGAATTAGGTCAGCAGAGTTGCCCTAAGTAGTGAACAATCTCCAGGTGGTTGAATTAAGGAGGACATCTTTTTTCTCTATGTAAGCAGGAAGTATTTGTGTTTGCAAAGGTGGACATGAGTTGCTTCTCCAATTAGGAAAGAATAAAAGAATGATATATACTTTTATTTATTTAAAGAAAAAAGACATGCTACGAAACTATACCAAGTCTTACGTATTTCCTTACCGAAGTTATTCAAATGACTAGCATCCAGATGTATTTTTCATGCTAAAAAACTGTTGTTGAGCTACATTCAAATGAAGAGAGTAAGTTCATTGGCTCCAACAGCGAACATAGAAACTCCAGGTGTAGGTGGGCTGCCATCCACATTCAGGAAGCTTCAGTCCCGGACGTTTCTCCATTGTTTTCCCCAAAGGGCTTTGGCACTCCTTACTACTCAAGAGTCAGCAGCAACGGAAAGCATTTCTGAGGGTTTTGAGAGCAAAATCAGCTCCAGAACTGTGGGTGGACAGCTTGTGGGAGAGGAGCCCCACGGTAAGACCGTCTCACTGGCCCAAGGTTAGACGGCTCTGAAAATCATCCAGAACTATAGGATTACTGACTCTCCATTCCCAAGCACACTCTGAGGCTTTTACCTTCAAGCAAACATGAGGAAAATAAAAATGGAAAACAAGGTGTCAATTAACCTCGTGGTTGCCTTTTTGGCTTTTTTGGTGTAATTAGGATAGTTCAAGTGGATCCCTGTCTAACACGGTTGAAAGAAAGATATCTTTCGGTTTCTGAAAACATGAGCTTGCAAACTAAACCTCATGTCTTCCTTTCATCTCACAAGGAATTGTCAATAGAACTCCTGTATTATGGTCACAATGGTATAATTATAATGTTATAATTAAACACTATAATGATGATCATATTAATTCTCTGTTAAAGAAGACTGCTATTATGCTCAATATTTGATGAAGGAATGGCAGAATGAATGAGAATCCATAAATGCAGGAACCAAGGAGGAAATGAATGAAAAAATCAATCAGTCAATCAATGTCAGAGATGGCTCAATTTCTCCTCACACCCTAAAGTTGGCTTCTTATTTTTAGGATTTATTTCCAATATAGTCCAGAGGACTAATATATGGACAATGCTTCATTTTAAAGAAATAAAGATTTCTTTTTCTTCTAGCATTTCCAGTGATTAGTAGTACTTTTATGCACCTTAACTACAAAATGGTGTTTGATAATTATCATGAAAGGTAAACTCACCAAGGAGGAAACAGTTCATTTTAATAGTATCGATAAATGTTTTACTATTCAAATTTGTGGTAGGTTCATGGATTTTAGTTTGACTGTGTTTCCCAGTATCCATATTTGTTACAGGCATTTTTAAAAATTTGTTTCAACTAAATATTATGTAATTTTAAAAGTAAAAAAAAAGACAGCAAGAGGACCATGTATTGAAGCAAATATATTCTATAAAAAGCTGAGGCCTAGAAATCTAGCAACTTGAGATGAGAGAAAGAAAACACCCAGAATATCCAGTACAATGCCTACATAGATTGAGATAACCATGAACTCTTTAAACCCAAATGTTTCAACTTCTTAATTTTCTCTTCGATAGTTTGCATATTACAAGAAGAAATGTGTGCTTTCTAATATCCCAGTGAACAGCCGCTTAATTAAAAAGAAGAGAGTATGCAAAAAACACAGGCTGTGTGTCTCATAGCTAATTGAAATAGCTACAGAGGCCCCCAAAAAGACAAGTTCAATATTGTGGAAATATCAGCAGGTCTGGCATTTCAGTGTTCTCAGATACCCTCCTTGTCTGTCTGATTAAAATTTCACTTGGCCTTTCTGTCCATAATAAAAGAAACCTATTTGTGCCCAGAGCTGTTCAGCAGACAGCAGACGCATGTTAAATTTCAGGGCGTTTATTGAGTCTGTGGATGGTTGAGCAGCATTGCTGCTAAGAACACTTCATCAGGCTTTGTGGTGGGACTGAGGCAGTGGGGCCGATGGTGGTGTGTGGGGTAATCATTTTCAGACAGAGGCAGCTGTGTTGGAAATGATAGATACACCTCCCCCTTTATTCCTCAAAAAATAGCGTGCTCTATCTTACACAGTCTTCAATAATGAACACTTTATGGGCAGGTGGCTCCTCAGGGCAATTTTCAGAGTTAGATAGGAGCAGCTGGGAAAATTGAGCATTGAGCCTTCTGGTACACCCTGTCAAGGTATGTCCACGTGGTGTCTCTAATTGAGAGCAACTGAAGGGGCAAAGCAAACAGATTACTACTACTACTACCAACAATGATAATAGGATTATAATCATGGTATCTCCTTTAAGTATTAGCCTTTAAAGATAACACACTGCTATATTTAAAATAGACAGCCAACAAGGGCCTACTGTATAGTACATGGAACTCCATTCAATGCCATGTGGCAGCATAGATGGGAGGAAAGTTTGGGGGATATATGGATACGTATCCTTTGCTGTTCATCTGAAACTACCACAACATTGTTAACTGGCTATACCCCAATACAAAATAAAAATGTTAAAAAAGATAATTAGTATTTAGTGAGATTCTGCAATGCCAAGTTCACTGATCTGCACAGTATTTAATTAAAACTATTAGTCTTCCCAATTTTCTATGAGGCAAGTGAGGCTTAGAGAGATTGAATGACTTATCCAAGATTATACAAATCGTCCCCAGTAAAAAGCTCTGACCCAGGCAGTCTGAGTCCAGTATTTGAGTTCTGAAGCCTTTTGATACTGCCTCCTAAGGCATGCTGCAGTCCATGGGGTCGTAAAGAGTCGGACACGACTGAGTGACTGAACTAAACTGAAGACATGGTTATTTTGGTCCACATGCCTACTGTTCCCTCATATCTAATTCTCCTAACATCCCTGGTCATTTAAAAAACTCTAGCACGGGGGTGAAGCAGGGTGATTCATTCTGGCAAGGAGGCCATGCACTGACGTTCCCTCCATTGCAGACAATCTGAGAGCAGCCCTCTGACATGTTCTTCCCATGCACACTCACCTTGGGTGATGCAGCTACGGAAGCAGCTTGGATCTTGACACAAATCATGGAAGAGACCTGCACCACACCTGTGTGAGCTCAGGATACACTCCAAAGTGTCAGAATATTGAAATGGACGGCTTGTAAGTTACTTAGTGCAGGCGAGTCTTATTGTATCGTTATTTCCATGCAGAAAATGAACTTTCCCAAAGAACTTAAAAGTGAACAGTTTGCAAGCTGCAGGATCTCATCTCAGCACTGCTTTGGCAGAGGCTAAACCATATACGTCCCCTACAACTCATCCTTCTCTGACCCTGGCTTAAACAGAGGAGGAGTGCCCATCTGTAACTAGCTAGATGGGTCCGCTAGCCACACACCTAGCCACATGTCCATTCTCCTGCTTTTATGGAGGGTTTCACGTATGGCAGGCTCTCTGCTCAGCAATGAGAATTCAACCACAAAAGCAGGGCAGAGACCCAGCCTCTGCCTTCAACACACTCTCAGTCTAATGACAGGGAGAGTGCAGTAGCAGTAAGTGCACTGCAGAGGGGGAATGCCGGATTTTCACTTGATTTTTTTTTTTAATCTGTAATTTCTAAGTGTTCTTTAATGAACTGGGGTTATATTTTAATAAGAAAACAAAGAACCGTATTACGGTAATAGATGAGCTGTCACAGAAGGCTACACAGCATAAACTGGAACCCAAGAAAGAAATAATCTGTTACATCTGTACGAGGGTGAGAGGAAGACTGGATGAGACATGCCTTCAGCCATATCCTGAAAGATGATCTGATTTCCCCAGAAACAAAAGGTTCCTGTTTTGAGGTGCCATTCTAAATCACACAGAAGGAAGATCTGAAGTGTTATGGAAGTCAAGATACCTCTGAAAGGAGTGCAGCAGAGTCCTCAAACAAACCATGAGTTTGCTAGGAGACAGGACAAAACAAGGTGAGAACGCTATGGGGTTTCTGGTTGCCTCTGTTACTGTGTATTTCAGTTCCTGACTTCAAACGCTGCTTTCTTTCTGCAGTTTAATTCAGCTGCAGAGGAGAAATCTTTAACTACATCACTGTTGCAAAACAGATTCTAGGGAGTGGACGGGAAGGCAGAAGGGTGGGGTAACTTCTTGTTTTCCAGAATTCATGAGGGAAAATTGCCTAGCGTACTCAGTAACATGTTACCACATTAATAAAGAAGTAAATCTATTACATATTGTAAATTGTATAATAGCAACTCCAAGTGCATGCTCACTTGTGTCCAACTGTTTGAACCCCATCGACTGTAGCCTGCCAGGCACTTCTGTCCATGGACTTTTCCAGGCAAGAATACTGGGCTGGGCAAAGGCATCTCAAATTTCTAAGGAAGTTGCTCAGTGGCAAAGCTTGGCTGGCTGCTCATGAGCAGGTTTATTTTTCCTCCAGGGATAAAGACTGCATTTCCCATCTTCCCTGGCAGCCAGGTGTGGTCACATAACCGTCTTGAGCCAATGGAAGTGAGTGAGGGTTCTGCTCTATTTTCATGTTAGGCTTGGCCCATGTGATCTTCCCTCTCCTTGGCAACCATCATGGCAGAGCTACAAAGGGGAGGAGCTTGGGTCCCTGCATTGCTTCCTGGAGGACCGCTGCCCACCCATCAGGAGCACCCATTTTGACCTGGTGGGTAAGAAGATGTAAACTTAAGTGGTATAAAGCCACTGAGACTCGGGAGTGTGTTACTAAAATGTGTTATCACTTGAATACTAGTGCCACTTCATTTCTTATCCTGATTATGCAGGATAAAATACAGAGGAGTCAATGCCTACATCCAGGTTTTCTTTGGAGGCTGAAACTCAGAAAGGAAAGAAATGGATCATCACAGATCATTGCGTTTACGGAGGCTGGCCCATAGTCCTTGCTGATGGAGCCATTTGAAGTCAGTCAGGGGAAATTTGGCTTCCAGGTGGACAAAACCACAAAGACAAGAAAAAAAAAAAATCTGCAAGAATGACTCTGGGACTCAGAGACATCTAAGCGACATGCAACTGTATCTTGCCAGTACTTTCAGATCAAAGAAAGAGGACGCCTGACTTTACAAATTGTTTAGAATAATCAAGTGTTCCCGTTGCCAAACTTCACATTTTAGCAAGGTTTCTTTAAAGAACCAAATCCCCTCCTACTGATCTCCCCTTTCAGCATCCATCCAGATAGTTACTGTCCTTACGTAACAGACGGTTAGTTAGCACTCACCCTGTGCCCAGCAATGCTTCAGGCATCTTTTCACTCTTTCTCTTCCAAACAAGTCTGCTCGCAACGCCAATGAGATCGTATTAAAATATTTATAGGGTCGTGTCCCTGCAATCCTTTAAAGGCCTCCAGTGGCTTCGCGGTGTCCAAGCTCTCTCCCAGCCTCCAAGGCTCGTTCCGCTAGCGCCTGCTCACACTGCTGCCCCCTCCCTGCCTGGACCCCAGGCATCCTCATCTATCAGTTCTCTGGGTGTGCCAAGTTCTCTGTCTCTTCAAGCTGTCCCTACACTGTTGCCTTGGTCTGGAAACGTGGCTTCCTCCTCTCTCTTCCTATCTAATCCTACAAACCCATCAACTGAAATGTCAGTCCTTTGCAGAGGTCGCCCCTGTACCTTCCATCTAAATGAGGTCTTTTTGCTCTAATTCTCTGTAGCAACTGGTGTTCTCCTTTCGTGACACTGCTCATGGCTGGCAGCCAGGTCCGTCAACGGCTGATGTTTATTGGGTGCCCACTCAGTTAGAGGTGCTGGTGGTAAAACGCCAGGAAGACAAAATGCATGCCCCTGTGATACATAGCTCTTCGAGGGAGAGACACACAACACATATGTAAGCAAGTAAGCTCTTCACAGATGTATGAGTGCAGTGAGGAAATGATCAAGGTAACTGTTGGGTAATAAACCAGGCAGAAGGCCACTCTAGATGAGGTAATCAAGAAAGGCAGCAGTTAGGGACTTCCCTGGTAATCCACCTGGAATGCAGTGGACATGGGTTCAGCCTCTGATCTGGGAAGATCCCACTATGCCGCTGGGCAACTAAGCTGGTGGGCCACATCTACTGAGTCTGCAAGCTGGAGCCAGAGAGTCACAGCTACTGAGCCCACATGCCTAAAACCTATGCTCCTCAACAAAAGAAACCACAGCAATATCAAGCCTGCACACCTGGGCACCTCAAGGGAGAGTAGCTCCCACTTGCTGCAGCTAGAGAAAGCCTGTGGATAGGGCAGCCAAAAGTTAAATACATAAGTAATTTCAAAAAGAGAAGTGGCAGTCTCAGTTGTGTCCAACTCTTTGCAACCCCATGGACTGTAAGCTCCAGACTCCTCTGTGCATGGAATTCTCCACGCAAAAATACTGGAATGGGTTGCCATTTCCTCCTCCAGGGGATCTTCCCAAACCCGAAATAGAACCTGGCAGATTCTTTACCATCTGAACCACCAGGGAAGCCCTATAAAAGGAAGATGGTGGTTAAAATAAGTTTTGAAGTCTGAGTAGGGGACAGCTATGGGAACAGCCTTCCTAGAAGACAGGAGCAAGTGCAAGGCCCTGCAGGGCAAAATGGCTTAGAATATTCAAATAAAGGAACGGAGGCTGGTGTTCCTGGAGCTTAGCCTGAAGTGGTAATCATGGCACTAAGGAAATAAGCATAAATTACATAAAGATTTGTATGACTACATATTTAATATCTGTTCCTCACCCTCCTTCACAGGTGGCACACTGGTAAAGAATCTGCCCACCAGTGCAGGAGATGTGGGTTCGATCCCTGGGTCGAGAAGAGCCCCCTGGAGAAGGAAACGGCAATCCACTCCATTATTCTTGCCTCAGAAATTCCATGGACAGAGGAGCCGGGTGGGCTACAGTCCACAGGATCACAAAGAGTGTGCCATGACTGAGTACATGCACACACACACACACACACACACACACACACACCCCTAGAGACGGGAAGCTCAGGGGCTGGAGGTACAGGGACACTACTGTTCCCATAATCGACAAAGGCTGGTACAGGACTTGACACAGTTGGGTGTGGTGGTGGTTCCATCGCTTAAGTTGTGTCCAACTTTTTGTGACCCCACAGACCATAGCCAGCCAGGCTCCTCTATCTGTCCATTGGATTTCCCAGGCAAGACTTCTAGGAGTGGGTAGCCATTCCCTTCTCCAGGGGATCTTCCCAACCTAAGGACTGAACTTGGGTCTCCTGCATTGCATGTGAACTCTTTAACGGCTGAGCCAGCAGGCCTTGACAGGTAGTTGGGACTCTATGTAATGAATAAATGAATGAACACAGCAGTTGGGTTGCTCACTTCAGATGGGAAGCTTCACAGCTCAGAACAGGTAAGAACAGTCAGGGAAAGCTACAAAGGTAGCACTTTCCCATAATGGAAAAGAGCAAAGGGAGAAACTTAGTTGGTAAAGGATGCCTGCTGTGTATATACATGGCTGTAAGGAAGCAGGGACAGACAAGAGGTAAATATCTTGGAAATCTTCACTTCCATCTGTGATTTCTGCAAGCCCCAATCTCTGAGACCCCAGGACATTTATACTAAGCCAGAGGCATTAAAATTAGGCAGCACCTCCAGATTAAATCTAATAGATCTTCCATTTCATTTCCGTCAACCACTGCTGGATTTTGGCACCATTTTCATTGCAAATATGAGTAATGCAGACCCCTTAGTCACTATTAAGTAGCAATCTGGGGAAATCATCTACTTCCAATAATCCATTTCTCTAATTTAGAACACTCTGCAACCATATAATGAATAATACTGTCACCAGCTCTCCAGTAATGACGTATGACATATATCTGCAATTGCTCTTTTCAAGATAAATCCCATTGTGTGGTTTCCTTCAGAAAATCCTACTTGTTTATTCCCTTGGGTTCCTCACACACAAATATAGTCGATTCACTTCTGGAGATGAATTTAAGAACAGAATCACACCCCTGGCTTTGAAATATCAGGAAAAATTTTTACCCTCATCTAATAAATAGCATTAAGTTTTGTCTACCAATGCTGATTACTATGCAATTATATTCTTAAGTGCAGGCTGTCAATTAATTCCAAAGTGCCTTCTTTAATTAGTGACACCAGTCAGGATATTCCCATTAGCAATATCTTCCCATTTCCTATAAAAGTAATTTAATTCCACCCCCTCTTAGAGAATGCTAGGTTCTCTTTTAGAAGTTAAGACTTTGCTTTTCTATTAAATGATGCTCCCTTGATATTCATGGCTGAGATGATCATAAAAATCCCCCAAGTTGTGGGTTCTGTGCTTGCAACAGTCTCTCCTTCCCAAATATGAGGCAATGAAATGAAAACATTCCCCAAAGAACCAGCTCTTTTCCTACACAAGAGATGAACAAAGAGGATAAAAGTTATGAAAAACAAAACTAAGTTGCTAGCGATCATCCTTGTATTAAACAATGCTTAATGTCCTTCCATTTGTGGAAGCTCTTTACAACTCTGCCTCTGGGCAAAAAATAATTTCCCTGAGTTAGTCAAATTATTATATTAAACACTCACTCTAATCCAGATGTAATGATCAGAAAGGGAAATATTTTGGAATTGATGAGGGAAACATTTTGGGCCAAGTAAAAATTATATAAAAGAAATTTGTCAAGAGAATTTCTGTGATATTATTATATGATTAAATATGTTTCAGAGCATTTTTCCTGTTGCTCTTCAGCCACTAAATCATGTCCGACTCTTTGCAACTCCATGGACTGCAGCACACTAGGCTTCCCGGTCCTTCACTATCTCCTGGAGTTTGTTCAAACTCAAATCCATTGAGTCAGTGATGCTATCTAACCACCTCATCCTCTGCCATTTCTTTATTTTTTTGCCTTCAATCTTTCCAAGCATCAGGGTCTTTACCAATGAATTCAGCTCTTTCCATCAGATGGCCAAAGTGTTAGAGTTTCAGCTTCACCATCAGTCCTTCCAATGAATATTCAGAGTTGATTTCTTTTAGGACTGACTGGTTGGATCTCCTTCCAGTCCAAGGGACTCTCAAGAGTCTTCTCCAGCACCACAGTTTGAAAGTATCAATTATTCGGCCCCTACCCAATAGATGCCAGGTGCACCTGCCCCACCCCAAAATGTAACAAACCCACATGCTCCCAGACACTGACTGCCAAATGACCCCTGAGTGCAAAATTGTCTTCGTTGAGAATCATCGCCATAGAGGATGGTATTTTCTTCTTTCTGTTTCTAAGCTCTTCTTCTAGGTTTCTGTGACATTTTGTCTACTCATCTATTATTATGTCTGATAGTTATTAAAATCCAGATACAAAAGAGTGAAAGTTCACCTCATCAAACTTAATTCGAGGAACTAATCAAGAATAATAGTTGTGGATCATTTTAGACTTTTTCCACTGTGGGAAACTCATAGTATCTCTTAGGAGCCCAAGTCTCTACACACTTCAAGAAAATATGATTATATCATGCACATCATTATGCAAATATCCTGTTTTCATTTTATAGACAGTATTATACTAATGCTTTTCCATACTAGTACCCATAAATTAATGTTGTTCTTTTTAATTGTTGAGTAGTGTTTCATTGTATAAATGGGCCAAAATGTACCCAAGCAAGTTTTGATAAACTTTGCATATGTATACATACGTGTGTGTGCATGTGTGCATGCATAAATATGAATGCGTGTGCATGCATGCATGTATACACATAAATTTGTGTGTGTGTGTGCTAAGTGACTTCAGTTGTGTCTTCCTCTTTGCATCCCCATTAACTGTAACCCACCAGGCTCCTCTATCCATGGGATTCTCCAGGCAAGAATACCGGAGCGGGTTGTTGAGCCCTCCTCCTGGGACACATGTGTGTGTGTGTGTGTGTCTGTATATATAGGGCTTCCCAGGTGACTCATTGGTAAAGAATCCACCTGCTATACAGGAGACATACAAGATGAGGTTCAATCCCTGGGTTGGGAAGATTCCTCAGGGAGGGTAATAAGCAACCCACTCCAGTATTCTTCCCTGGGAAATTCCATGGACAGAGGAACCTGGTGGGCTGCAATCCATGGGGTCGCGAAAGAGTCAGACACAATTTAGCAACTAAACAACAGCAACAAAATATACATTCACATACCTATACTTCTTAGTGTACATACTGGGCTCCACAGGTGGCACTAGTGATAAAGTATCCACCTGCAATGCAAGAGACTAGGAGGTGTGGCTTCAGTCCCTGGGTGGGGAAGATCTCTTGGAGGAGGGCATGGCAACCCACTCCAGTATTCTTGCCTGGAGAATCCTAGGGACACAGGAGCCTGATGGGTTATGGTCTGTGGGGTTGCAAAGAATCAGATATGACTGAAGCAAGTTAGCACAGCACATGCAATATACTTATAGACACAATATGCATATGCATATATACATATACATTTTTTTTCATATATGTACAAAGTATATTCATGAGGTCGCAAAGAGTCAGACACGACTGAGCGACTGAACTGAACTGAACTGATATGTATAAAAACTGCAGTGAATTTAGTTCTTCATAAAAACTGCAGTGAATTTAGTTCCTCATATATATTTATTCCTCTGGGTATATATTTGTATTTATGTAGATTAAATTCCTAGATGTATAACTTCTTAGCTTTCTCTCTTCTTTTTTTTAAATGCTATTTTTTTCTGACCACATTTCATTAACTCCCTCTCAAATGCTCTTCCCTCTGGGTCATGCAAGACATCGAGCATTTCTTTGGTCTCTCTTGAGCTCTCACCTTCCATTCATTAGAGAATCGCAAACAGGGACTCTGCAAGGAGCAACAGACTGGACTGGGGTCCCAGCTATGAGTCACTGACCTTACTGCTGAAGCCCACTTACTCCCTGGCATCTGGCCTATGTCATAGGCACCTGGTCCTCTCCTCTGCTGGATCTTAGGGTCTGCCAAGCTTAGAGCCTTTTGCTCATTTGCTCCAGGGTCTACTCTCTGCCAGCTGGGGAATACTTGATGAGCACAAAGCAGGTAGGATGGGTTCCCTCAGGACCATAGGGTTCAGTCATCTAAAAGAAGATGTAAATCAAAATTGCTTAGAAATGCATGCAAGATTACAGCTGGAATTTCTGTTGCCCAGGAGAGAAGTCCCACGTTCTCTGACAGATAAGAATAAAGGCCTGATACAGTCAGAGAATTTGGGGACAGGAGTGCCTGGACAAGATGAAGTTTCTATGGCTCCAAAGTCTATGGAAGCATTAACCATGGAGGGTTAATATAGAGGCGGCAAGGTCTAGGTGCCAGTTCGGCCTATGCAAACTCCGCTGGTGGGAGGGGAGGAGGTCTTGGAGAGCAGAAGAGATCTCAGCACAGGGGAAGGGGAAGGAGCAGGGTGTCCCGTAGTGGAAGGTGAGGCTGGGGGCAGGATGCTCTGAGACTTGCAGGCTAAAAGGTGGGTTTGGCTGCCTGAGAAAGGAGTTGGGTTTTGGGAAAGCAGCAGAAGGGACATGGTCACACCTAGCCTTTGAAAAGATCACACTACTGACATGTGATGAATAATACACAGGAGCCACCAGCTGGCACCCTTAGAGGCCTCCATGAATGGAGCAAAACTTGTTTTTCTTACTGTAAGCCCCTTGCCTCCAGGAATGATTCTGGGTCTGACAAAGGGCGGAATATCTCTTCTCATTTTTTTTTCCTTCTTCTTCTTCTTTTTTTCCCCACAGAGTATTTCTTGATTTAAATGAAATTCATTTTTTTTCCATTAAAAAACATGAGATATTTAGTATAATTCCCATTTACAGTGGTCTAATCTCTTAAGTCGGAGAAGGCAATGGCACGCCACTCCAGTACTCTTGTCTGGAAAATTCCATGGGTGTAGGAGCCTGGTGGGCTGCAGTCCATGGGGTCGCAAAGAGTCGGACACAACTGATGCGACTTAGCAGCAACAGCAGCAGCAGCAGTCTTTTAAGTTGTGTTTGACCCTTTGCAACCCCATGGACTGTAGCCTGCAAGGCTCCTCTGTCCCCCACTATCTTCTGGAGTTTGCTCAAATTCATGTCCAGTGAGTTGGTGATGCTATCTAACCACCTCATCCTCTGCCAACCCTGCTCCTTTTGCCTTTAATCTTTCCCAGCATCAGGGTCTTTTCCAGTGAGTCGCCTCTTTACATCAGGTGACCAAAGTATTGGGGCTCCAGCCTCAGCATCAGTCCTTCCAATGAATATTCAGGGTTGATTTCCTTTAGGATTGACTGGTTTGATTTCCCATGCTTTCTCCCAAATAGTCTTGGTAGACTAATCATTGCATCTTAATTTTTATTTAATTTTTGCAGTCATCTTTTATTATTGGAGTATAATTGCTTCACAATATTGTGTTAGTTTCTACTATACAACAAAGTGAATCAGCAATATGTATACACTGCCCATTTCTTCTTTAATGGGTTTACCTTCTTTATCCATGACCACGGGCTTTTTGGTGTGCTTTAGAGGAGAGCGTTTTCAGCCCTTTGGAGATCATATTGAAGGGAAGAGCTTTTGAAGAAAACAGGATCAAAAAAAAAATCGACAAACTGACATTTGCTTTAATTAGCCTCTAACAAGGGAATTCACTAATTCAAAAATGTGAAAAAAAAAAAAAAAAACACACAGAGCAGCCTCTTTAGAAGACTATGATATCTTATAATAACTGGTGTTAAACTAGAGGTAACTAAGAGCCTTAATAAACACGTACACAAAAACCTTCACATTTGATCTACTCAACCTCGTGCCCACGCTTCCTTCTCCCCAAACTGAAAAGTTAGTTTAGAGCATGGCTAATCTATTGCGATGCAATCATATTTTCACCTTATCAAATATCCCCACGTATTCCTTCTATTCACTCAAAAATGGAACAGCAGTGATTTAGATTTTATTTGGAAAATTCTTTATTCATCATACGGAAACACATTCAATTGCATTCGAGGAATTCAATTTCAAACTAATTTATCTTACGTTAATGTTTAAATTCATGAGATTTTACTTAGACTCATCCTTGTAGTGTAATAAATTCAGAGTCAAGTTGAGAAGAGAAAAGAAAGGCTTACTCTGGAAACAGTCTATTTGGATAGGGAAGGTCCAAAGAACCACCTATAGGAAGTGTTTTTGAGTTCCACTCTCTCTTCCTTTTTAAAACTACAATATCATTTCCCAGTTAGTGGGTATTTATTCACTGTATCACTGCAGGAAGCATGATCCCTCAACCAATAGCAGAAGGAAAGAAACCGGTTGGAGACGAAGAAGGCAATCAATGTGGTGAAAATGGGACTGGGATCTTGAAGATGTTGGCAGCAAGCGGAAGGTTCCCAGATGGTAGAGCAGGAACCAGGGGTCCTACTCAGGAACTTGGGTCTTTCATCTTGGGGAGGGGAGTCGTTACAATCCCTGGGAAGCTTTCTAATGTGAGTGCAGGATTTTAGAAGTCTGGCACATCCGAATTCAAATTTTTGCCATCTTTACAGGTGGGGTGAGCATAACGCATCATGGTTAAGATCATGGAGCCAGACCTGGGCTCTTCGTCTGGATTCCCCTCTTGCTACATATTTCACCTTGATCTTGTCATCTTATGCCTCCCCATCTCATTTTTCTCACCTGAGTACAGGCGTCATCTCACCTGTGTGGATTATAGGAGTGAGCCAGACTTCCCATGCAACACTGCCTGGCACACAGGAAGTACTCCTTGTTAGCTGGTATTACTACTACTGGAGCAGTCCTCGTTGCTTGTGCTGAGGCTTGTTGTTTTTCAGTTGCTAAGTCATGTCCAACTCTTTGTGACCCCATAGACTGCAGCATGCAAGGCTTCCCTGTCCTTCTCTTGCTCCCCGAGTTTGCTCCAACTCATGACCATTGAGTCGGTGATGCCACCCAACCATCTCATCTCCCCCTTCCCCTTTGGCCTCCCGTCTTTCCCACTGTCAGGGTCTTTTCCAGTGAGTGGGCTCTTCACATCAGGTGGCCAGAGTGTTGGTGCTTCAGCATCAGTCCTTGCAATGGATATTCAGGGTTGATTCCTTTAGAATGGACTGGTTTGATCTCCTTGCTGTCCAAGGGATGCAAGGGTTTGAGGAAATCCTGAAACTGACTGGAACATAGTCAGTTGCACAGTGCACATCAGATAAGTGTTAGCGCAGGCGCTCTTACGCACATTCTGTCTCCTCCTCTCCTTTCATCTCTCCCTCAACTATGTTTCTCTCTCACCTTCTTTGCTACAAGCCTCACAGCTGAGGCGTGAGAGAACTCACCCTCAGGCCACGCGATTTATTTTTCTCATGCTCAGAGCTCGATAAAAGTTTCCCATTTGCACAATGGGAGTCATGGCAGTAGTCAAGTCATGTGATGCTAAGGAACATGAAATGGGAATTATACACGTACAGCATCCAAGGAGAGTGCGTACACATTGAGCAACTGTCAGGGGTGGCTGTTCTTGGTGATGAATTCTAATGGTGATCAGAACAATTCCCAGCAGCACATACTCATTAATACTAATCCATGCCCTTTATGTGGCTGACTCTGCTGGGTATTTTAAGGCATAAAGAGATCTGAGATTCAAAGTCATTGCTCTCAAAAGGCTTAGCCTACTTGCAGAGTCAGACCAGCCCCAGCCCTGTCCATGGGGTCTTTTCCACCCCTCTCCCTTCCTCCAAGCCTACCTGCCCAGGAAAGCCAGCACTTGGACCTTGAAAAACACACCATAATGTATAAGTGCAAATTAGCATGGGGTTGTCTACCCTCATACCTTATGAGCAGCTTCATCTGCCATAACTTAGACTGTGATGGGAAATAAAATGCAAGCATGGCAAAGAGCTCACTGTGCACGGCAAGACATGTTTTATCTCTAGCCACGGAGTGGAATTGCATTCCTGTTGTGAAACCCAGATTGATGCATGCGTTTTATTTATAACCCTTTCTCCCGAAGTTCCTCCAAGTTACAAGTTAGCAATGAAAGTTTGCAGAGGCTTTTAAAAGGCCTGCTGGCATCTCCCCCTGACAGCCAAATTCTTGCAAGTGACAGGAACAGAGCTCAGGATGGGTGAGAGTCAGCAGGCACTGACGAATGGACGTGTCCAAGAAAGAATAATTGTGATGGAAGGGAACAGGCAGAAAGCAAAACTGGTGAGCAAGGTCTTTGTTCTTAGCCCACCGTACCAGCATCTCAAACTGGCTGCATTCAGCCACTGGTGATTTTCCCTTTCATCATCCCCTGGACTTGGAGCAGATCAAGAATCCCTTTCTACTTCCATCTGCCCCTTCTCATTCCATCTCTTCCAGTGGCTGCAAAAAATGCCCCCAGATCCATTTAGCTAGCAGTACCCTCCGTTTAGTGACCATTTCTCAATTCTATACATCCATGCTGCCATATCTGGTCATACAGAAGGGATGGTAGTCAAGAAATACCAACCTCTAAGTGCTAAGTTGCTTCAGTCGTGTCCGATTTTTTGCTACCCTATGGACTGTAGCCTGCCAGGATCCTCTGTCCATGGTATTTTCCAGGCAAGAGAACTGGAGTGGGTTGCCATTTCCTCCTCCAGGGGATCTTCCCAACTCAGGGATCGGACCCAGGGATCGAACCAGTGTTTCTTATGTCTACCCACATTGGGAGGCGTGTTCTTTACCACTAGCACCACCCGAGAAGCCCAGTACTAGAGACAAGCAAATCAGAGATGAGCACTCTGAAAACAGTCCAACGCTTCCTCAAAGAATTCAACATAGTGTTATTATATGACCCAGAGATCCCATTCGTAGGTACATACTCAAAATAACACAAACAGGTGCTCAACCAACACATGTACACACAAGTTCATAGCTGCGCTATTCAAGACAGTCAAAAGGTAGAAACAACACAATGTCCATCAATGGATAAATGGATCAAACAAATCACAGTATAGCCATACAATGAAATATCCACCTGTAACAAAGGATGTTATACAAAGTAGATATTATGATGCAAAATAGATCATAAATATATGTTATCAAAACTATTATGCTATTATTATGCTAAAGATAAAAACCATGTGCTCTGATTCCATGTATGTGAACAATTCAGAGAGACCGAAAGCAGATTCACGGTTGCCCAGAGATATGGGAAAGTAGAAATGAAGATAATCTGCTTTAATGTGTAAGGGGTTTTCTTTCGGGTGACACAAGTGTTTTGGAAATAGATAAAAATGACTGTGGCATAGGTTGAGTCTGAGTGAACTCCGGGAGTTGGTGATGGACAGGGAGGCCTGGCGTGCTGCAGTTCATGGGGTCACAAAGAGTCGGACATGACTGAGCGACCGAACTGAACTGAACAGATTGAGTGTACCATGTGCCGCTAAATTGTTCACTGGAACATAGTTATGTCTTTTCTTTATTTTTAAGATTTTATTTATTTCATATTGGAGTAGAGTTGATTATAATATGGTGCTAAATTCTGCTGTACAGCAAAGGGACTCAGTTATACACACACATATATCTAGCCTTTAACTCATTTTTAATTTTGTATTGGCCAATTAACAATGCTCAAATAGTTTTAAGTGAACAGCGAAGGGACTCAGCCATACATATACGTGGATCCATTCTCCCCTAAACTCCCCTTCTATCCAGGCTACCACATAAAACTGAGCACAGTTCCCTGTACTGTACAGTAGGTCCTTGTTGGTTATCTATTTTAAATACAGCAGTGTGTTTATATGAAATTCACCTCAAATAATAACCAAGAATAAATATCAAAGACTACAGCAGTATTTTAATTCTGGGACAAGAATAGGTCAGGTACCAAGATCCAGTTTGGGAGGGGGAAAAAACCAGAGACCGGCGTCATGGTCAGGGTTCACTGTAGAGTGATACTGAGTCGAAAACAGGTACGAGAGTAGAGTCCATAGGTGTGGACTAATCGTAAAAGTCTCAGCAGAGATACAGGGGTCTGACATTGAATCTTGGTGCTGTGAATACTATTTTCTAGCTGTGGAATGCTGGCGAATTCACTATTTCTGAGCCTTGCTGTCCATACTGGAAACAGATGGGGAATCTTCTTAGCTGGGTTGCCTCAAGAATCCAATGACAATGATTGCAAAAATCTGTTGTAAGTCATTGCATGTAATACATGGTAAGGGTGTAACTAGTGGCAGCTTTAATTATCATGTAATCACCATGCACGGGCGGTATGGTCAAGGCCACCAAGGATGACACAGGTCAGACCCGGGCATACACTCCTGAGGCCAGTGCACTATGTGGAGACCATGCTCTCCTGCTGATGAGGAAGCACACGAGGGTGATCCCAGCTCCACAGGCATTTCTTATGTCTCTGCAGGCATCATGCCTGCTAACATGCCATTGGTCGGATGAAGTCACATGACCAAGAGCAGGATAAAAGAGACAGGAAATATCCACCTGGTACTCTAACAGGAGGAACGCATCAAAGGACATGTAGACAATGGGGGAGGGGATGAAAATGTGAAACCTTACAACAACTATCCCATGACATCCCAAGATATTTGTGTTCCCATTTTAGAGTCAGGAAACCAGCCATGTAGCAACAGTGCCAAGATCATTTAGCTTGAAAATGACGTCGCTGGATTTAAAAGCAGGTCATCTAACTTTAAAGCACAATAGAGGGACACAGTGAGATTCTGGGGAGACGGTGTAGGAATAAGGTCTGAGGCAAAACTTCATAGAGGTCATGACCCTTCTTGTCTGATATGAATGACATTCCAAGGGTGTTTCACAAATGCTCAAATTATGACCATTAACAGGATCTCTGTAGCTGGACATGAACTTAAAGAAAAGTCCTCATACAGTAGAAATGTGATTAAAGGGACCTCCTACTTCAAGGGACCTACTTTGGAGCAGGCCAACTTCAGGGAGGTCTGCTCCAAAGTAGCTTTCCCCCCCAAATTAAGTCTTTATTGAATTTGTTACAATATTGCTTCTGTTTTGTTTTGGTTTTTTGGCACTGTGGCATGTGGGATTTTAGCTTCCTGACCAGGGATTGAACCCACACCTCCTGCATGGGAAGATGAGGTCTTCGCCACTGGACTGACAGGGAAGCCCCCCAAAATAAGTTTTTAAATAATTATTTCCATCATGAGACACTCAAAGAAGGTGACACCTGCAGCTGATAGCTCAGCAGCATCCTCCTGTGTGAAAGATGCATTCTGGTTAAACGTGTCTGAAATTATGATAGATTAAGGCGATCAGAAATGCATGACCTGGGTGTCTGCTTTCACTTTAAAATCTTCAGAAACCAAGTTCTTGTCTGTAATTGTGTGGATGATTTGATGTAGGATAGGTCTAGTCAAGGGGTGAGCACTCTCTCAGAACCCTGAATCGGCAATATACATGCTGCCATGTCAAAACTTTTTCCTGAGGGCCTTCCTGCTGTAAGCTATCTGGACTTGAATTCCAGTTCATCAATGTGCAAATGTCATGTAAAGGCAAACTGAGGCCAGCCTTGTGACAACAAAACCCATCACTAACTCTCATCCAGATACCTTCTTCAGTAAGTCAGAGATGCCACAATTGTTTTAAAATGGTAAACACGCAGAAAGGAGCTCTTCTCCCTAAAGTATTTCCCCATCTTATCACAGCTAAGGCTCTGTATCTCAAGGTCTTCAAGTACCTTCTAAAAGCTCCATGTTGCCTTTGGCATCAATGGAGTGGATTTATTTTTCTAATTGGACCCAAAGGCATAGACACAGTGTTGACATGTTTGGTAGGAACTGATTTTTTTTTTCCTCCTAAAGTAATTATTAAGAACGGAATATTAGATCATTAGAATTAGAATGAGGGTTGTCTGCAAACAATGAGAGAGTTTTGCTCGGCAGTCAAGGCAACACAGTGCAATGGTTAAGAGTAAATGATCTAGGACTTCCCCTGGTGGTCCAGTGGTTGAGAATCAGCCTGCTAACGCAGGGGAAGCAAGTTCGATTCCTGTCCAGGAAGATTTTACATGCCTTGGAGCAACTAAGCCTGGGAGCAACAAATATTGAAGCCCACATTCTGGAGCCTGTGCTCTGCAACAAGAGAAGCCATCGCAATGAGAAAGCCTCACGTTGCAATGAAGAGTAGCCCTGGTTCGAAGCAAGTGGAGGAAGCCTTCACACAGCCACGAAGCCCCGGTGCAGTCCAAATTAACCAATTAAAAAAATAAAAAATAAAAACAAAGAGGATGTGCTCTGGAGTCAGGCAGACCTGAGTTTGAATCCTGGCTCTGGCAAATGACAAGTGGGCAACCTCGGGCAAGTCACATACTGTCTCCAATATTTAGTTTACTCCCCTGTAGAAGGATTGATTCCATGAGATGCTGTGGAGACAGTCAGTATGCAACATCTGCCAGGGAGGATGCTGGAATAACAGTTGAAAAATACAGACAGATCACAGCACTCATTTACATCATGTCTTTCAGTGGATTCCCTGTTCCTAGGGCACAGCCTGTGAACCGGACATGGTCCTGCAGGGGCCAGCACGTCTCTCCCCTCCAGCCTCGCCTCCAGTCCCATCCATCCCCGCGTGCTGCATTCTTAAGGACGTCACACTTCACTCCCTCAAGTTCCCTAGACCTTCTCTGTTGCTCTCTCTCCTCCCAATGCAGCCTCGTGAACGCCACCCACGCTTCAAGCATCTTCTCGACTGTCACTTTGAAGAAGCCTCTCTGGATTTACATCCATGATCTCTGTTTTCTACTCTTGTGGCCCCAGTACAACCTCCCTTCACAGCATTGTAGTTTTTTTATTTCTTTGATTTATGCCTGTCTCTCCACTCCGGTTAAACTCTAGGCTCTGTGAAACTGGAGACCTGGTCTAATTTGCTCCTAGGACCTGGCATCAGGCCTGACACCTAGTAGGTGTTCAATGGTTATTCAATGAATGACACATACTAGGTATCCAGTGGTTAGTGATTCAATAAATGGATGGAAGACAATGCCACAGAAAAGAAGTGAAGGGAAAGCAGCCTGGTGCTCTGAGATGACCTAGAGGGCTGGGGTGGGGGGGTGGCAGGGAGATCCAAGAGAGAGGGGATATATGTCTGCATATGACTGAATCACTCCACTGTACAGCTGAAACTAACACAACATGATAAAGTAATTATATTTCATTAAAAAATAAAGACATTTAGGACTAGTACATGAGCTCTGTCTTAATTAGCTTCCTTGCCTTCAGTTTAAACAGCACAAAAGGGTATTTCTGACTCTCTTTTAGATATCCGCTCCCTGCCTTTCCCTTTGTTACTATATCACCGGAGAAAATAATAATAATTACTATTCTAATATTGATGATTCAATGAGACCGTCTCCTGATATTGGCTGGTTTGGTGTTGTGTTGTTTTGTAGTTTTAAATAAGCTCCCTATGTGGGCTATTAAATAAAGTGGGGACAAATGAGAGGAATTATGCATTCACTCTTCACTCCAGGAGAAGTTGTTATGTTTGCCTGAATCTAATTTCCCTTCATCTAGATCACTGAACTGAACCTCAGCTATTGCTGGTGCCAAGTTGAGAGTGTTGGTGGAGGCCTGGTTAATAACTTGTTGGTAAGTTCAGCAAGGGAGGAATTGCACCCAGTCTGGGCCATTATTTCTCTTCCTTTATGTAACAGGGCGTTTGGGGCTGAGCTGAAATGGAGGCAGTGGGAGGGTAAGCACTACCTTCCTGTTCTATCCACTCATTCCCAGTGGACCCTTTCCCAAACTCCACGTGCTTCCTGTTGGCAAGCCCGGGAGGTTTTATTTTATTACTAGAGAAGGATGAAGATTTTGATAGGAGGTGAGAGTTTTGGACTCAAAAAGGGGACAAGAAAACTGAAAATGGAATGGGGCGTATCGGTCCCCTGCTCAGCTCCTGGGGTTGATTCTGAACCGCCTGTGGATGGAGGGGGTTTAGGTGCAGAAGGTGGGGGAGACTTGATATCAAAGTAAGCAGACCTCCTTTAGGGAGGAGATGACACAGCACAGAGCCGGGAAGGGGGCCGTCTGCCCTTCTCTAAAGACAATGGAAGGGTGGTCTGGGGTCCCCAAACCAGAGCCATGGGGGCATCCTGAGGAGATGTCTAGGAGCAGACGTCAGAGTTCTCCAGGTAAGAGGTGACGACGGTGGACCCCTGGGAGCAGCTACATGGTCAGTGCGGGGCTAGAAAAGACAGATGTCTGATTCATGGGCTAGGGGTTTACATGTCACCTGGGAAAGATGGCCAGAAATAATTTGTTTTTTCCTCCAGTTTTTTTTTTAATTATAGTTTTTAAATTTTTATGTCTAATTGGAGGATAATTAGTTAAAAATACTGTGACGGTATCTGCCATCCATCAACATGATTCAGCAGCAGGTATAGAAAAGTCCCCTCTCTCCTGAGCCTCCCTCCCACCTCCTAATTATACTTGATTTCCAGTGTTGTGTTAGTTTCAGGTGTACAGCAAAGTGACTCAGTTCCTTTTTCAGATTCTTTCCATTATACGGTTATCACATGATGTTGAATATAGTTCCCTGTGCTACACAGTAGATCCTTGTTTGTCTGTCTTATACGTAGCAATGTGTACAGGTTAATCCTAAAGTGTTGATGTATCCCTGCCCCTCTTCCCCCATGTCCAAAAAATCCTCTGGAGAAGGAAATGGCAACCCACTCTAGCATTCTTGCCTGGAAAATTCCATGAACAGAGGAGTCTGGTGGGCTACAGTCCATGGGGGTCACAAAGACTTGGACAGGTCTGAGCACACACATACCATGCCGTGTCAATGTATATATGTTCATCCCAAACTCCTAATCTATTTCTCCCTCTCCCCTCTTTGTTAACCATAAGTTCATTTTCAATGTCTGCAAATCTATTTCTGTTTTGTAAATAAGTTCATTTGTATATATTTTTTAGATTCCACCTATAAGTAATATCATATGATATTTGTCATTCTCTGCCAGAAATAATTTGGATATACCCTAGGATATGGTTGAAGCCCAATTTTTAGTAATAAGCCAGTGATTTTATTTCCTACAGTCATAATTTTGGTATATGTAGTACTTGTGACCTAATTTTTCAGCCATAAAACAATGAGGCCCCTGGACAGAGAGGTCATATGTGTATGTGTATATATATATATATATATTTTAGTGAGAGTAAACAAAAATTCATGGTTTTCTTCAATAGCTCAGCATTGTTTAACTGGTTGCCAGGAAAATGTGTCATTTTCCTGAAATACAATTTTGTAAACACCAAAACAAAAATAAACAGAGGAAACTTTTTAAAATTCCTCCTTTCCTTCCTTATTTTGCCAGTCTCCAAAGAAAGACAGAAACAGCCTCTAGAACTGTCCTAACTCTGCCATGACTGCCCAAGGATTCAGAAACTCCCACCACTGTGTAAAGCTCTGACTTCCACGATGCTGTTAAAAACCTTATGTGGTAAAGCAAAGCACCTACAAGGAAAATGCCAGCCCTCTGCACGAATGGGGGGCCAGCAGGCAAATCTCCAGTTTTCTCAGGGGCACCCTTGTTCCTCAAATACGCAGGCCAAACCTGGGCATTTAAAACGGAATCAAGTCTTTGCAGTGTAAATTAGCACTTTGCTTTCTACGCTGCCATTCTAAGGTCCTCTCAGGAAAATCTCTTTGCTTGGTCTGCAGGGAGAAATACCCACTGAAATGCAGTCCCAAACAAAGTAGGAAATGCAAAGAGCATCTTAAAATTCACAGACATTCATTCTAACAGGAGGGAAAATAATTTATCCCTTGAGGCCTTACTTTAAAGAGTCATCAATTAATTAATTTTAAATGACTTTGCTTTAATAGCAAGTTTCTTATAAAGGATACATCATATGGAGACTGATAAAAAAAATGTATATATATTGGTTGATTCAAAAAAAAATCAAACCAGCAAACGTGTACTGCATTATGTGTTTGGAGAAAGGGCCATAGCTGTTCCCATTCCTGTTGAGAAGAATTAACATATATATATGAAATTCTAGTCTTCAACATATTTCAACATTTTTCTCTTTGTCTTATAAATATCAGCATTCAGGTTGTTGATCTCTCCCAAATCAGTGAAAAAGTCCAGCCAATTTTAGAATCATATGAGGACTAGCTACATTAAATACTCTCTTCTCCTAAACTGAACAAGCTAGAATTCTGTGACATTCATGGAGAAAAGATAAAAATGTTAAATGTTACTTGGCGAAGAAAACCTTACCATATTAACAGAGGTGATTTTATCCCATACCATTTATCATCTTGGCCAACATCATTGGGTCTGATTCTACTGTTGCACAGTTGAATGGTAATTCTGCTTCTCATTCCTTTTTCTGTCCAGCGCATTTTAAAGGCCTCTCAGGCTTTCCCTTCCCTAAGTCCACTCTTGCAAAGGCAGTTTGGTACAATTCTTTTCAAAGCCCAGTATCACTTTTCTGTGACTTGGGAGGCCTTAACATTTGTGGTATTGGAGAAGACTCTTGAGAGTCCCTTGGACTGCAAGGAGATCCAACCAGTCCATTCTGAAGGAGATCAGCCCTGGGATTGCTTTGGAGGGAATGATACTGAAGCTGAAACTCCAGTACTTTGGTCACCTCATGCGAAGAGTTGACTCATTGGAAAAGACTCTGATGCTGGGAGGGATTGGGGGCAGAAGGAGAAGGGGACAACAGAGGATGAGATGGCTGGATGGCATCACCTACTTGATGGAATTTGTTTGAGTGAACTCCAGGAGATGGTGATGGACAAGGAGGCATGGCATGCTGCGATTCATGGGGTCACAAAGAGTCAGACACGACTGAGCGACTGAACTGAACTGAACATTTATCTCATAAAACTGAGTTTCTAATAAAGGTCTCTCTGCCAGACAGAAGTAGCCAGATGTTTTTCATTTATTTTGTGATCTTAGTTTTTCCTCTGTAGATTTTATAATTGTTCCCACAAATTGTTTACATTTATTTTGGAACGAGACAGTGAATTATCTGGCAGTTCTATAGTTATAAGCACGAGAACCTGTGGCTAACTTAAGAAAAAAGGGGGGTTTATAGAAGAACATGAGATATTTATGGAATTAAGTCTCATAAAAGGGTATTGTTCATGCAGAAATAAATACCATTGTTCATCATCATATCAGCCATTCTTCTAGACAGTCAGAGTCCCAGGAGAGAGAGGACAGCTGGCCAGGCTTAGATTCCACATCCATCTCTTCACCATACTTGATCAAGAAGGAGAAAGAATTCACAGAAGCTGTCTGTACGGTTCTCAGGGGGCTTTGTGTTTTTAGGACATCTGTATTGTCAGAGCCATTTGGATCACAGTGTGGTAGAAAGGTAATCTCTCCAAAATAATAATAATAAAAATAAAGAGTAGGGTTGGCTATTTTCTGGATAGCTAAAATCAAAAGCCAAACAACATAATTTATTCCAGACTGTATGGACAAAGATGTGCAAGTCAACAAAAGTAATTGAGACTTAATCCCTAATTATGTACATATAAAGGTACATTTGCTATGAATTATCATCTCTGGAAATTAAGTGAAGGAAGAAAAAGATAGCTATTTCTTTCCTGGAATTGTTCAGAGCTGACCTTATTTGGTTATCGAAAGAGGTGAAGGGGAGAGACAGAGGGAGAGAGAGGAAGGGGAGAGAGGGAGAGAGAGACAGAGGGAGGGAGACAGGGAGAAGGAAGGAAGGAGGGAGAGAGGAAGGAGGCAGAAGGAGAGGGCAAGATGGAGAGGGAGAGAGAATCGCAAGGGAGCCTAGCCAGGGAGCAGCTCTAGCTGTCTGATCATATCAAGCTCAACTCAGAACGAGTAGGTCGGCTCATCTCGGTGGTGTTTATTCATTTGGACAAAAGCAACTCTCTCCAATTTCACAACTTCCAGAAAGGCAGTGGGCTGCTGAATTATACTTGGTACGACAGCACTCTTCCAGAGAACTGGAATGAGATTTTTTGGCAGCTAAAGTGTTTTTTTAAAAGCCACTGCTTTCTATGATTGCCCCCATCTTATAAATGACTCTGCTGCTGAGAATGACCAATTCAGAGACAACGAAAAACTCCTTTCCACAGCTCCACAGACCTCATCTAAACTTCTCAGATTTCAGTTTGTTCTGCGCCGTGTTCCTAAGGATGTCTGATGGGATGGGATAGTGATTCTGTCCCAAGGTGCATGCCACTTCTGGTTTGATTTTATATACAACAGAATGAAGTCTTGGGTCCTTAGAAACTTCCTAAACTCTGCCTCCTAGAATGAATTACAGCTCTCCAGTGAAGATGGGGAAGACAAAGGGTTTGGAAGTACACAGACCTGGCTTACTGCTCCTTTCTCCCTGAGTCTTTAACCTCTGATCCTCAGTTTCCTCTTTTATAAAATAGTATCTATCTTACTAATTAAATACAAGAGCACATAGAAAGCATTTGGTGCAGTTACTATTGCATAGGAGAAACATACATTAGTTTCTTTCTGCAGGTGCTTTGGGATTATCTGGCATTGTTTCCTACTAAGGGTGTCATAGGAAATATTGACTCGGATGGCTACATATTTGCAAGGCATGACGATTTTCAGTATCTTGGAGACAGAGGCAGGGAGTTTAGAGTGTCTGTCTCCATTGCTGACCTGCAAATAGGTTCATCAGTACCATCTTTCTAGAGTCCATAAACACGCATTAATAATATTTGAAGTGAAGTGAAGTCGCTCAGTCATGTCCGACTCTTTGTGACCCCATGGACTCTAGCCTACCAGGCTTTTCAGTCCATGAGATTTTCCAGGCAAGAGTACTGGAGTGGGTTGCCATTGCCTTCTCCAGGGGATCTTCCCGACCCAGGGATCAAACTCAGGTCTCCCACATTGTAGGCAGAAGCTTTACCCTCTGAGCCATCAGGGAAGCCCCATATGCATTAATAATATTTGTCTTTCTCTTTCTGACTTACTTGACTCTGTACAGAAGGTTCTAGGTTCATCCAGCTCATCAGGACTGTCTCAAATGCATTCTTTATTAAAGCTGAGTAACATTCTATTGTATATACGTACCACAATTTCTGTATCTATTCACTTTGACTGATTTGTGTATATTGAAGAATCCTTGTGTGCCTGGGATAAATCCCACTTGATCGTGGTGGTGTGGTTTTCATGTGTTGCTGGATTCTGTTTGCTAGCATTTTATTGAAGATTTTTGCATCTATGTTCATCAGTGACATTGGTCTGCAATTCTCTTTTTTGTGTGTAATATCTTTGTCTTATTTTGGTATCAGGGTGATGGTGGCCTCGGAAAATGAGCTTGGGAATGTTCCTTCCTCTGCAATTTTCTACCTTGTTTCTAAATATTTGATAGTGGGAAGCTGCTGTATAGCTCAGGGAACTTAGTGCTCTGTGGTGACACGGGGGATGGGGTGGGGAGGGCAGTGGTGAGAGAGAGACCCAAGAGGGAGGGGATATACATTTACATGTAGCTGATTCACTTTGTTGTACAGCAGAAACTAACTCAACATTGTAAAGCAACTATGCTACTGCTGCTGCTGCTAAGTCACTTCAGTAGTGTCCAACTCTGTGCGACTCTATAGATGGCAGCCCACCAGGCTCCCCCATCCCTGGGATTCTCCAGGCAAGAACACTGGAGTGGCTTGCCATTTCCTTCTCCAGTGCATGAAAGTGAAAGGTGAAAGTGAAGTCGCTCAGTCATGTCCAACTCTTAGCGTCCCCATGGACTGCAGCCTACCAGGCTCCTCCATCCATAGGATTTTCCAGGCAAGAGTACTGGAGTGGGGTGCCATTGCCTTCTATACCCCAATTTAAAAAAAATAATAATTTGTCTCTGGAAAGAGAAATAGGGATACTTGGGGGCAGAGATTGGGAGAAGAATTGATCTCCATTGTGTATTATTTTATAATGTGTGAAATTAGATACACATGAATTATTATCTACTAAAGTTTAACTTAAAATAATAACCACCACCTCAAACCCCAAACTGGATGATACATTTGGCAATCAATGCCCATCAGGCAATATTTGCTCAGTGTCCACAACAGTCACTCTCAAGGTGATCAGAGAAAATGATGCTGTGGTTCTTTCCATCTAACAGCCACTCACCAGAGAAGCCATGGGGGAAGCTGATTAGAATATAGTTTACTCACTTAAAGTAAAGAAATTCTACTTGGATGGCTTTCAGGAAAGTAATCCTGCCAGAGGAGAATTAAAAGGCTGCTTCAATAATATGGGCATAATCAGAAGGAAGTCAGAGTGAAGGAGAAGCAGCAAGGAAGGAGTGGGGGAAGGACTCAGGCAATTCCAAAGGTCTGAGACCTCAGCAGAATATAGATACCACCTGCTGGAAGCTGCTAGACACCTCAATAGGACTATTAGACACGTGAAAGCTCGGTCGTGTCTGACTCTTTGTGACCCACGGACTGTAGCCCACCAGGCTCCTCTGTCCATGGGATTCTCTAGGCGAGAATACTGGAGGGGGTTGCCATGCCCTCCTCCAAAGGATCTTCCTGACTCAGGGATGGAACCCAGGTGCCCTGTATTGCAGCTGGATTCTCTACCATCTGAGTCATCAGGGAACCCATTGATAGGGTTGGAATAAGTGTCTGGATGTCATATGTCAAGCAAGTTCACAACAGTGAATGAGCACATGGACTCAATTCCTTTACTCAATCCAGGCATTATTCTAGCATTTCCTGTCTCGGTGAATGGAGCCACAATCCACCAAAGAAACCACAAAGCAGAAGTTGTCTTTTACTCATCTTTCTCCCCAAATAGCTGTTACAAATCAATACCAAATTCTATTAATTTTATGCCTTTATTGCATCTGTTTACACATTACTTCTCTGCATCTCCCCCAACATCTTAGACTAAGGCAACATCACTTCTTGTTCTAATTATTGTAACACAGCAGATAGTGGAGGACAGAGGAGCCTGCCATCCTGTAGTTCGTGAGGTTGCAAAGCGTCAGACACGACTTAGTGGCTCAGCAACAACAATAGACTAACTGGTCGTTCTGTTCACTCTAGAATCTACTGTATTTCTGAAATTGAAACTAGTGCTTCATTAAAGAAGGAGGAGGAGAGGGAGGAAGAGCTGGAGAAATCACAAAGCTAGAAAAATGCCCCTTTGGTAGCACAGGGCTTCCCAGGTGGCTCAGTGGTAAAGAATCCACCTGCTAATGCAGGAGCCTCAAGAGATGTGGGTTCGATCCCTGGCTTAGGAAGATCCCATGGGGGAGAAAATGGCAACCCACTCTATAACTCTTGCCTGGAAAATCCCATGGACAGAGGAGTCTGGCAGGCTTGGGGCTGCAAAGAGTTGGACACAACTGAGCAACTGAGCACACACACACTATAACACAAAACAATATTATCTCATTAGTATAAATCTTACTATTTTAGCACACATCATAATCCAAATTCAGTACCATATATGAGTAAAGTGTATATATGTATATGAGCAATTAATGATAACATTTGCAGGGAGCAATCTAGATTCTATAAAAAGTATTTTATTTTTACAAATACTATCCAGCTAAGCTGGTGAATACATACAAATGGTTTTATTTACTCATCAGAATAGGCCCAGCAACAATTATTTCTGAAATCATTTAACATTTATTAGCTTAAGGTAGTATACGAATTTGAAAAGAATGCAAATGCACTTTTTTAGAACACTGTATTTGTTCTGGCTCTAGATTTTTCTTATTATAAAGGACAATTTCCCATTCTGTCTTTGGAAACATTGATTTTTTCTGATGATATTAAACTAAGTATTCAACATCATCAGACTAATATAAAGCTTTGTAACGATTTTCAGAAAAGAAGAGTACTCATGAAAATCTTTAAACAAATATTAGCTATGGAAGAGCATCCAGTTAATTAGTTTAGCAATTATTCTCTTATATTGTGACCTGTGACAATTCTACGGTGATTTCTACTCCAATTAATTCTATTCTAAATCATTTAAATATTCTAATATGTGTTTGTCTGGGTCATCTTTATGAACCATATACATCTCTGAGATGCTGGATGATATCTTATGTAGACATAGCAAGTGAATATTATTAGTATGAAAATATTTATAGCTTTTCCTCTCCCCTACCTACCAAAGATAACTTCATTCCCATTTTTGTTTTTGGAATTTCATTGCTCAGAACTAGCTGAATGGGTTTTAAAAAAATAGACCAGGAGAAGAAAAGACTGAAGATTCATTTGCAAAGCGCCAAGTTTACTATCTGAAAAAGGGTAAGAGAAAGGATTCAGGTGGCTTGAGTGTGGGGATCTTTTTGGAGAAGAAAATGGCAATCTGCTCTGGTATTCTTAACTGGAAAGTCCCATGGACAGAGGAGCCTGGCAGGCTACAGTCCATGGGGTCGCAAAGAGCTGGAGACAACTTAGCAACTAAACAACAGCAACAATGGGAGTCTTGGGAATATACAGCGGAGGGAAAAGTGTTTCTGAGAGAAACAATGGACATTGTATGAAGGATGCAAAAGACTGGACAAGATGGGTCAAGAGAATATTAAAGATGTTCTCAGCATACATTAACAGTCGGCCTCCCCTTGGTAAACATCCTTCAAGAGACACCAGGAACAATTTGATGCACTCTTAACGTCTGATGGTCTGTATTTCTTTGTGTGTGATCATATCAAGGCAAGTCGTTATTGGATCTGACAACCAAACTTCCCCGTTTGGGATAAAATGGACTCTGAAGAACATAATGCCAGATCCCACACTTTATCTAGGACTCGGAGTGACAGGTGCATATACTTGGCAACAGGGAAGGGAATGGACCGTCACCTCAGCCTCCTGGGTGCCAAGGTTCCCTTTTTTTTGAAATTTATTTTTAACTGGAGGGAAATTGCTTTACAACATTGTGTTGGTTTCCACCTTACAACAATGCAAATCAGCCATAATTATACATCCATTACCTTCCTCTGGAGCCTCCCTCCCAGCAATCCCACTCATGGAGGTCATTACAGATCACCTGGCTGGGCTCCCTGTGTTATGTAGCAACTTCTCAGCAGTTATGTTTTACACATGTAGTATATGTGTGTGTATGTGTGTGTGTGAATGAGCACACAGCATTCTGCCCCAGCCATCTGCAATGTTGAGGCTTATAATCCTTAGGAAACCAGCTCTTCTAATGAATAGTGCATTCTCATTATTGACACTCTCATGAAAAAACACACAGTGAAAACTGATATTTGGCATCGAATCGAATCCCCCAATTTCCAGAGTAACCATCTGCACTGTCTAGAGTCGCATTTAGGATTCTTTACCTGTAGCAGGAAGACTGTTTATGTGTCTAGAGCTATTGACATCGTCAGTTCTATTACAGGGCATGGACTATTCAGCCAGTCTTCAATTAACACATATTCACCTGTACTGTGTCAGGCTAGATAAGGGGCTAAGGGTGGATCTGCCTAGAATGCAACCTTCATGAAGGAAGGAAACATTGTCTTTGTTCACTGCTGTGGATCGAAGTACTTAAAATGATAGGAATATTGGATAAGACAGGCATTTTTACTTGACTTCATTAAATTTATTACATCAAGGCACACTCTAAGGTAAATCTTATCAATATACTTTTGAGTGAAATTCTATTTACACAGCTTAGCTTCAGGTATAACCTGTGTGCATGTGTGTTTATAGTTGCTCAGTCGTGTCTGACTCTTTGTGACCCTTTGGACTACATCCCACCAGGCTCCTCTCTCCATGGCATTTCCCAGGCAAGAATACTGGAGTGGACTGCCATTTCCTCAGAGGGGATCTTCCCAACCCAGGGATCTATCTCAGGCCTCCTGTGTCTCCTGCATCTTCTAGGTGGATTCTTTACCCTCTGAGCCATTTGGGAAGCCCAAAGACATATTTTGTCAGAAGTAGAATGTAACATGGAAGTGTTAGAAAATTTGGATTCTGAACAATATCCCAGGTCTATATTAATGGGAACAGCTTACTAGTTAATAATATTTTACAGCTTACAGCATCATCTTATTTTGTAGTAGGAGTTCTTTAGAAAAAATTCAAAATGTACGCTTGAACTTCCTAGTGTAATTATACAATGACTTCTCCTTACTATGGGAAGTAATTTTCTGATAATTACTCTTAAAAAAAGTAGACCCAGGTCTCTAGTGTTTATCTGGTAAAACATCTGCACATTTGTACAAGGGAAAAATGAGTATTAGTGAATGATTCTTTGGCTAAAATCCTATTGGTTTAGGAAACCTCTTTCCTTGTCTTTTCAATAATGTTGCTATTGTTCAGTCACCATGTCATGCCCAACTCTTTGTCACCCATGGACTGCAGCATGCCAGGCTTCCCTGCCCTTAACTGTCTCCCAGAGTTTGTTCAAACTCATGTTCACTGAGTCCATGATGCCATCCAACCATCTCAGCCTCTGCTGCCCCCTTCTCCTTTGCCTTCAATCTTTTCCATTATCAGGGTCTTTTCCAATGGGTTGGCTCTTCGCATCAGGTGGCCAAAGTATCGGAGCTTCAATTTCAGCATCAGTCCTTCCAACGAATGTTCAGGGTTGACTTATTTTAGAATTAATAGGTTTGATCTCCTTTCTATCCAAGGGACTCTCAAGAGTTTTCTCCAGCACCATAATTCAAAAGCATTCATTTTTTGGTGCTCAGCCTTCTTTACAGTCTGAATCTCAAATCCGCACATGACTACAGGAAAACCATGGCTTTGATTCTGTCAGCAAAGAGATGTCTCTGCTTTTTAATACACTGTCTAGGTGTGTCATACCTTTCCTTCCAAAGAGCAAGTGTCTTTAAATTTCATGGCTTCATTCATCATCTTCAGTGATTTGGAGACGAAGAAAATAAAATCTTAATTTAAAGGGCACAAACTTTCATTTGGGACTTCCCTGGTGGTTCAGACAATAAAGAGTCTGCCTACAATGTGGGAGACCCAGGTTCAATCCCTGGGTCCTGAAGATCCCCTATGAAAAGAAAATGGCAACCCACTCCAGTATTCTTGCCTGGAGAGTCCCATGGACAGAGGAGCCTGACAGGCTACAGTCCATGGGGTTGCAAAGAGTCGGACACGACGGAGCAAGTAACACTAACTTTCATTTATGTTAATAAATGATAAGCAGAATTTTATTGGGTCATCATGAACTGGCTCAATCATCAAATTTACTGACTATCAGGCTATATATATGTGTCTTATCTTGCATTGAATTTAATATCAGGCTATATATGTGTGTCTCACTTTGCATAATTATCTTGAATTGGAAGATCCCCAGTGGAAACAAGCTTGCATAAGTTAAATGCAATTGTATTTTTAATATACAAGTCTGAATACAGCAAGAGACTTTCATGGTTTTATCTCAGTGCTAGGTCTTATTTGTATATCGTGAATACACAACTACCATCACACTTAGTAATTTAACAGTATGGTGAAATATATATGAATATCACCTTTAAATTTTTCTTTCATGTTTAATCCAGATTCTCTCTACCAAAAGCACCATCTAGGGCATCAGCATTGACCAGGAGCATGTTAGAAATGGCTAACATCGGGTTAATCCCCAGATCTACTGACTCAGATTGAGGGCAGGAGGAAAACAGGGCAACAGAGGAGGAGATGGTTGGATGGCATCACTAAATCAATGGACATGAGTTTGAGCAAACTCTGGGAGATGGTGAAGGACAAGGAAGCTTGGAGTGCTGCAGCCCTTGGGGTCACAAAGAGTCAGACACGACTTAGCTCTTCAACAACAACAACTGACTCAGAATCTGTACTTCTAACAAGATCTCTGTGTGATTCCCCTGCACATTAAAGCGTGAGAAGTGCTGCCCTGATGGAAACCTCTTTCCTTGTCTTTTCAATAATGTTGCTATTGTTCAGTCACCATGTCATGCCCAACTCTTTGTCACCCATGGACTGCAGCATGCCAGGCTTCCCTGCCCTTAACTGTCTCCCAGAGTTTGTTCAAACTCATGTTCACTGAGTCCATGATGCCATCCAACCATCTCAGCCTCTGCTGCCCCCTTCTCCTTTTGCCTTCAATCTTTTCCATTATCAGGGTCTTTTCCAATGGGTTGGCTCTTCGCATCAGGTGGCCAAAGTATCGGAGCTTCAATTTCAGCATCAGTCCTTCCAACGAATGTTCAGGGTTGACTTATTTTAGAATTAATAGGTTTGATCTCCTTTCTATCCAAGGGACTCTCAAGAGTTTTCTCCAGCACCATAATTCAAAAGCATTCATTTTTTGGTGCTCAGCCTTCTTTACAGTCTGAATCTCAAATCCGCACATGACTACAGGAAAACCATGGCTTTGATTCTGTCAGCAAAGAGATGTCTCTGCTTTTTAATACACTGTCTAGGTGTGTCATACCTTTCCTTCCAAAGAGCAAGTGTCTTTAAATTTCATGGCTTCATTCATCATCTTCAGTGATTTGGAGACGAAGAAAATAAAATCTTAATTTAAAGGGCACAAACTTTCATTTGGGACTTCCCTGGTGGTTCAGACAATAAAGAGTCTGCCTACAATGTGGGAGACCCAGGTTCAATCCCTGGGTCCTGAAGATCCCCTATGAAAAGAAAATGGCAACCCACTCCAGTATTCTTGCCTGGAGAGTCCCATGGACAGAGGAGCCTGACAGGCTACAGTCCATGGGGTTGCAAAGAGTCAGACACGACGGAGCAAGTAACACTAACTTTCATTTATGTTAATAAATGATAAGCAGAATTTTATTGGGTCATCATGAACTGGCTCAATCATCAAATTTACTGACTATCAGGCTATATATATGTGTCTTATCTTGCATTGAATTTAATATCAGGCTATATATGTGTGTCTCACTTTGCATAATTATCTTGAATTGGAAGATCCCCAGTGGAAACAAGCTTGCATAAGTTAAATGCAATTGTATTTTTAATATACAAGTCTGAATACAGCAAGAGACTTTAATGGTTTTATCTCAGTGCTAGGTCTTATTTGTATATCGTGAATACACAACTACCATCACACTTAGTAATTTAACAGTATGGTGAAATATATATGAATATCACCTTTAAATTTTTCTTTCATGTTTAATCCAGATTCTCTCTACCAAAAGCACCATCTAGGGCATCAGCATTGACCAGGAGCATGTTAGAAATGGCTAACATCGGGTTAATCCCCAGATCTACTGACTCAGATTGAGGGCAGGAGGAAAACAGGGCAACAGAGGAGGAGATGGTTGGATGGCATCACTAAATCAATGGACATGAGTTTGAGCAAACTCTGGGAGATGGTGAAGGACAAGGAAGCTTGGAGTGCTGCAGCCCTTGGGGTCACAAAGAGTCAGACACGACTTAGCTCTTCAACAACAACAACTGACTCAGAATCTGTACTTCTAACAAGATCTCTGTGTGATTCCCCTGCACATTAAAGCGTGAGAAGTGCTGCCCTGATAAACCTCTCACTTTTTCATTTATTCAGCAACTATTTATTGATTGCCCACAGTGTCATCAGACACCATGGAAAGACACTCATACAGGGGTAAGATAGACAGTGAGGTATCTTCAGAATTTCCACTTGAAGAACTGACGTGGTTTCTAACTCCATGGCAAAATAACCAGGGGAAAATGAAAAAAAATCCCCCATCTTGTATTCCACTTATACAGGATCACTCACGTGAGATACTAGTTTAGAAACCGATTTTGGACTTCCCTGATGGTCCAGTGGTTAAGAATCCACCTGCCAAGGCAAGTGACATGAGTTTGATCCCTGGTCCAGGAAGATCGCACACGCCGGGCGACACCAAGCCTGTGTGCTGTAACTATCGGCACGCCCTAGAGTCTGTGCTCCATGGCAAGAGAAGCCACCACAGCGAGAAGCGTGAGCACCATGAGAAAGAGGAGTCCCCGCTTGCTGCAACGAGGGAACGCCCACGCGTGGCCACAGAGACTCAGCACACCCAAAAGTAAATAAGTACATAAGCCACTAGCACTTTCACTGTGTCATCTACTAGTTTCTGGAGAGCCGTTGGCTAAAAGGTTCGTTCGGGTTTTCCTGTAACATCTTACTTTATCCAAAAGGTAAGGAGAGCCCTTTTAGTTAAAGCTGAATGGTCTAGGGGCCGCCCCTGGTGTTTGCTTAAAGAGCAAAATTCTAGGGAGAGAAAGGGCAAGAGTTGGGAAGAATCAGAATGAGTGGGGATCCTGAATTTGGTTTTTAACAAGTCAGTTAAAACTATGACCTCTGGAAGATGTCCCCATACATACGTTGATGGGCAGGTTACTACTACAACTATTATGATGACCTCTGGAAGATGTCCCCATACATACGTTGATGTGCAGGTTAATACTATGGTTATTACTATGACCTGTGGAAGATGTTTCTATACATACATCGATGGGCAACTTTCATATCACATGGCAGCTGGCTAGACATTCAGATTCTTTGGGTTTCCCCCAGACCTGAGTTAGATTCTGTGTTTCACAGGATCCCTGGGTAACATCTAAGCACGTGACAGTTTGAGAAACCCTCTACTGAAGTATAAGAACCACTTCCCTAAGTTATTATATGTTCTCAGTTGCTCAGTCACATTTGATTTTTTGTGACCCCATTGACTGTAGCCCACTAGGCTCCTCTGCCCATGGGATTTCCAGGCAAGGATACTAGAGCTAGCTCTCTCTTCCTCCTCCAGGGGAGCTTCCTGACCCGGGGATTGAACCCGTATCTCTTGCCTCTCCTGCACTGGCAGGCAGATTCTTTACCAATGTGCCAAGTTATTACATAAAGAACACAAGTGTACCCCCAGGCTCAGGGTGACTGACTCTTCTGATTTACCCAGGACCAAAATATATACAGGATGCTGAGTTTTAAGTGGTGAACCCTACATTTACCTGACAATCCAGGTAAATGGAGGCAGTTGGTCACCCTACACCATCTTCATGAGACAGGACAGAATGAAGACCATGTGTTTCCAAATGCTGCCCCCACCCCACATCATTCTCTGCCCATCCAGGATGGCATCAAAATAATCTCACTCTTCCTTTTCTTAAAGTAAAAACCCCTTTCCCACTTCAAGATGGAATAAATGGCCATTTAAAGACAAACTTGAGACATTAAGAACAAGAATTCCATTTTTTTCCCCCCTCTAAACCTCTACAGAAAAGTCATCAGTTCAAACTGCAGATTGAATTACAGTCCCTAAAGCATACTAGGGAACACAATCTAATCACAGACGCTCAATAAAATACGGTGCCGCTAAATCTCCTTTACTTTTACTCCAATTGTTCTCTTTATCACGGATTATTTTTATTACCTTGAGCATATAAATATTTTAGCTCCGCATATACAATTTAATTAGTTCAAAGTGCAAAATTAAAGTCATGAGAGCACATTTGTTCTGGCCACAGAAACCAAAGGCACGAGTCAACCAAGAACAGATATATGTGACTTTGAATGGAGACAGCTGTTATCTTGGGTAGCATGGCTGCAGTTAGAATGAGGGGTTTTATCTGGGATTCCTATTTAAACATCAGGGGTCTGGAGTTGTTGCTGCTTCAGAATTAGGCAATGTTTCAGCTCCCTGCCATTCTGAATTAAGGAATATAGCTGTTCTCTGTCTCTCTCTCTCTATTAAACAGGACCACCTGGTGTTAGCCTCTATTCCTTTTGTCCAGAATGTTTTTCACCTTTCCCAAGTTCATCGATTCTCAAGTTTTAACCGTTTAGAGAGTTTATCAAAAGGACAAATGTCCAGGTACACACCACAGGAATTCAGGAAATACGGGGCGGGATCTAGGGACTTTCCTCTAGAACAAACACCTCCTGGCTATGCTTAGGCATGTGGCCAGAAGAACAGCGAGAGGCCCTGTTTGGATCAACGCTGCTGATCACCACGACGGACAATATTTATTAGGTGCTGATTATCCACTCCAATATTCCTGCCTGAGAAATCCCATGGACAAAGGAGCCTCGTGGGCCACCTTTGTCCATGGGATCACAAAGAGTCGAACGTGACTGAGTGACTAAGTGTGCACGCACACATCCATGCCATACACTATTTAAGGGTGTGGCATATATTTGTAATCTTTCTAACATCCTGATGATTTGGGTGTTATCACCATCATCATCATTTCTAGTTTGTAGGCGAGGAACCAGTGGTACAGAGAGCCTAATCACCTTCTCCAAGGTCAACCACCTGCTTGGTAGAAATGAGACTGATACTCAAGCAGAGTGATCCTGGGACTCATGGATTTCAGACAGGAAGCTCACCAAACAATTTTGAATGCTGGGACTGCATGGAGTCAGGCGTCATGGGCCCAAGTGCCAGAGTTCAGAAAGACCGGACTCAGTATGACTAGAAGGAATGGTCCAGTTGACTCATGAATCTCTAGGTCTCTCTCAGGACCAAGGACAGCGGTTACAGCTGCGTATTACAGTCGTTTTCACTGCTCCCGTGGCTGGAGTTTTAGCTCCTGTTTCATGAAAAGGCTTATTTTAGTTCACTGGAATACGGCATATGCAATAACCACATCAAGCCTGAGGAACCTGAAATCAAGAACCATTAAGCATATGCTTCGGGAAATGGTATACGTTATATACATTTAACTGTTTCACCTCCCTGCCATCACATATTAAACCATATTAAGCAATAAACTTCCTCCATCTCTCCCTCCCTCCTGCTCTTTCTCTCCTTTCTTCCTTGCCTCCCCCTGACCCCAAACAGGACCACCTGATGATAACCTCCACGTCTGTTTTCCACGTTCACCCACACTCATAGCTCTCAAACTTTAACCTCTATGAGAGTTCTCTGTCTCAGATTTACCAGGAGCCCAAGGACCAGTTCTGGATTCCCAACAATATCCACACAAAGTGCCAAAACTGGACAGACATTCTCTAGCAGGTAAGAGTGACTGAGGCTGACTCTTTCTGCCAAATGTTGACAAGGCTGCTGTGAATCCTCAGGGTGATGACACAAGGAATGGCAGAGCCTTCCATCCCTGAGAGAACTGATGCGATTATTTCCTTCCCAGCAGCACTGCAGAGAATGGAAACCTTTCAGACCAGCAGCACAGACCTCAAGATTGTGCACAGCATCCTATGTCCGCCTGCTGTATTAGGCCATTTTCTCCCTGTGATCCATCAAATGTTCCAACTTGAGATGTGGAAGAAAAAGGGATTCTAGACAGAAATCATGGTCCATTTACCAAATGACAACGAAGATGGCAATCGTATAAATTCTTATCTTTTCTCGGCTGCTTGCATGCTCAGTAGGGTCTGACTCTTTTGCGACACCATCCTCTCCCCCAAACTGTAGTCTGCCAGGCTCCTTTGTCCATGGGATTTTCCTGGCAAGAATAGTGGAGTGGGTTGCCATTTCCTTCCCAGGGGATCTTTCCAACCCGGGGATTGAACTTGAGTCTCCTCAGGTTCAACTGCTGGGTGATTCTTTATCACTGAGCTGCCAGGAGAGAATGTTGAATTTGGTAGCTAGGGGATATAGAAGAAGCTGGGAGGTAGACAAGACACATCTCCACGGAGGACTTATAGCCATAAATATGTGCTCAGTTGAAGGAGTTCATCATATAAGAACTTGTAGCCCATAAGTAACATGTTTATATATATATGCATACATGTATATATATATTATGTATATATATACATACGAGAATTATAATAAATGCATTTCAAAGAAAGAGATGGAAAGAAAGGGTCCTCCTGTTTGGAATATCTATGATAGATATAGATACAGATGTAGTGAAGTAGCTACAAGAACAATTAGGTAATGAAATCACAGATGAAATCTATTAATTAATGACAGTGAAAGAAATTTTATTTCTTAGTCTTGGGAAATCACCCAGAGCAGTGAATATTTCTTTGGCAGTGGGGGCTGGGGAGTTTAGTGGTTTTAAGAAATTAGGCTCTTTTTTTTTTTTTTTTAAGTTTCTTGGTTTAGCCAGAGAATGACTGTGTAACCATGACATTTTTAATATATAGTTTCATGGAAAATAAGCCCTCATCCCAGTGGTTCTTTTTTCTTTATTTTTTAGCCATGCCACATGGCTCACAGGATCTTAGTTCTTTGACTAGGGACTGAACCTGCACCCTCAGCAATGAAAGTGTGGAGTCATAACCACTGGATTGTCAGGGAATTTCCCCCAGTGGTTCTTAACTTTTGAATTTCACCTCCCAGCAAACCCATTAAAAACGTGAGAACATGAAGGGGAGAAAGGCTAGGGCTGGGTGACTGTGGGGAAAGACTGGCATCTGTGTTCCATTCCTTATTTCCCCAAAGAAGACAATACTCCTCGTGTTGATGTGTTTCTTATTTAGCTGTGAACTTGGGAGAAGCTGGAATGATGCATCAGCAGCCCTCCAATTAACACTGGAAAAAATCACCCCGTTAGAAGACCATTCAAAGCCTCTTCTATGAAGGTGAGTGTGTAAGTTCAAGAGACTCCCTGGTGGTAGCTCAGTGGTAAAGACTCTGCCTGCCAATGGAGGAGAGGTGGGTTCAGTCTCTGGGTTGAGAATATCCCCTGGAGAGGAAAAGGCAACCCACTCCAGTCCTGGTGGGTGATACTCCATGGGGTCGTCAAACAGTATGCTGGACACAAGGGGGTAACCTTGACTTCACAGACTATCCCAGCTTGAAATCAGCACTGTGGACTAACTGCTCCTTCCTCTGAATCAATGGAAGTTGGTTTTCAGAAGAGAAAGGGAGATAAAATATAACCAGAAACAGAATTCCATTTTTTAAAAAAAGTGACATGTATCATGCCAGCTCTCGAGAGAAAATGTGTAGCATAGAGAAACAAGAATTAGGTTGACTGTCAAGAGATGTGCATTTTAGTCTTTACTCTGTCTAAAAACTAGTGACTTAGGGGAAATCAATCAATATTTGAGGTCTCAGTTTGCTCATCTGTAAAATGAATGGGTTGATCCAGAAGCTCTAAGTCCCTCTTTTTTTCACAATAGTGCAGCGAGAAAGCCGTTGACAATTACTTTGGACAGCAGTGCCCGTTCCAAATAAAATCCATGCACCATCTGCTACTGGAAGGAAAAAAAAATTAAAGCATGTTCCCCTGCATCAAGCACACATCTATCTGAAGAGCAGTGAATCCAAACTGCTATTATGATTTACATTAAACATTCTGGAACGCACACACTGGAGCCATGAAAGATCTTTGAGAGGGGGCTGGGGGCTGGTTTCTCCCACCTGCTTTAGATGCTTACAGAATATTCAGTGATTTATATGTAGGTCACTGAACGAGATGAGTGTTCTGCTAAACAGCCTATGCAAATGACTGTGCACCAATCACTTAAAATAATTAGGAACTTATAAAATGACCATATGCAGTCATTATGAATAATTATATTAAGCCACAAAGGAAATTGCTCTCCCAACCCTCCACCTGAATCCTGAAGGGAACCTGAGCCATAGAGAGGCAGCAGGTAATTAAATACCAAATTAAAGAGAGAGAGAGAGAAGCAATAGCAATCTACAGTTAGGCAGAGCCATTTCCTGTAGTTGAGAATGCCTTATACTTGTATCAGCCTGGTTTGAAGTTCTCATGTGAAAACAAACAAACAAAACAACGAAGGGACAGCAGAAAGAGCTTGCGGAAGACCTGAATGTCCTTTTTTCCCTCCCAGCAACCCTGGGTCAACTTCTCCAGGTAGTGTTGAGACAGTGAACCTTGGGAACCCTTTCCAACCCAGGAGAAACTGAACAGTTCACTTTACCCCATGCTTCCTAAACTTGTAGTTCAGTTATTTCCAATGTTAGTTGGCAGTATGTTGACTCATGTTTGGTTGAAATTCCCTAGCATGCTTCATTACCTAGCCAATAAAGCAATCTAACGGAGTTATTGAATCATACCCTGCTTACTCTATTACCACCCTCTCGTTTTTATTTCGATGTATGATTGCTCCCCTGGACTATTGTTCAAGAGGGAGATATATGTTTCATAACATTTTTTTTTAAACCATTCCCATCAGCTATACAAGACCTTGACTTTAATACACCACCTCCTTCTAAACGAAGCAAAGAAACAAGCAGTCAAAGCCCCACATCAACATAAATCCAAAACAAACCACAGAGACGAATGTCTGTTGCTGTGTGATTTTAATTTAATATAGTCTAGCAACAGGTTGAAAACTGTGATGACTCATTTTTCTTATTTTCTACAGAGTCAATCACTTTCTTTCTTTCTTTTTGGCCTGAGAGTAAAGTTTCCATTTTGTGTTTGTGAAGAGTCAACGATTTAGCATTGGTAGGAGGACGAGGCGTTGAAACATCAGCAAGTCAGTGATTGGGTGGGGATGCCCAGAAATGTTTGGAAATGGACTAAAATGTCTAAACACTTTAGGATGCCAACAATGTCCTCCAGGACACAGAAGTTTAGAAGAATTTCTCGTGGAGTGTTGGGTTAAGAACACGTGGGGAAGGTAGCTTCTGATAAGGAACTCTAGCTTCCCTAGTGGCTCAGATGTTAAAGAATCTGCCTGCAATGTAGGAGACCTGGGTTCAATCCCTGGGTCAGGAAGATCTTTTGGAGAAAGGAATGGCAACCCACTCCAGTATTCTTGCCTGGAGAATTCCATGGACAGAAGAGCCTGGCGGGCTACACTCCATGGGCTCATAAAGAGTGAGACAGGACTGAGCAGCTAATGTTTTCACTTTTTTTTTTTTTTTTCAAGGAACTTATAGAATCTAATCAATCTCAGTGGAAGAGCATCAAATTTCAGTGAAAAAGGCCAACAAATCTGCCACCAAGTTTCATTTTAAAAACTACATGTGAAACTTATGGGTAAAGGGGAGACTGAATGTCTATTCCCACTGAGACACTAGGATTTCCTTAAAATTGCAAACGGTACCTTTGTAAACATGATACCATTTGGCGAAGAGGATCACAATATCAGTGTTAAATTCTAGGTTCTTCAAAAATAAGTGATAAACTTGTCTGGCGTGGGCTACTCTCTTGTGCAACTGGATCAGGAACTTTTGTGAGATGCGACAGATAACAGCTAGTGACTGGTTAACAGGTGAGTGGCATCTATTTTAATTCCCTTCACGAACAGCCTATTTTGAACTTTGGAGAGTGTCAGACAAGGCAGACATGAAAACCTGCAGTCAAGAAGACTTGACATCAAGCTGCCATAGAGAACATCCTTGCCCGACAGCTTTCAACAACCCGACTCAGCGCTGGGTGGCTGGGTGCAAGGGCGGGGGCTGACTGGGGGCTCGGGGACACTGCTCAGATTAGTCTTGAAATGGAATGCTTTCAAGGGAGAACCAGGGATGTAGACTTCATCTCTCCACTAGTCTCTCTGGAAAGTGTGAACAGGTTGACTCTAAATTATATATTTTAAACGCTTCCTCTTTTTCAAATTAGGAAAATTACACTCACGATTTTCTAAAAAGACACCCAATTATAGAATCCTAACATGCTGAAAGAGACTGAAGGTGTCCTCAGGCATCATCTTATTCCAAGTTCCCCAAATTTTAGAAGTTTTTGTGCCTTCTTCACGGTTTTCAGTATATGATTATCCATCTCTACTTATAATTCATCAATAGCATCTTAAAGCTGTGATTTTTCATAAATTACTCACTTTACCCAAATATTAAGAAGTAATAGACATAAAGCCCAGTCTCCGTGGCCTATATTTTTTCTATTATGTAATAGGACTAACAGTACTAGTAAAATTTATTTCGTTCTCATCAGTGATATGTGTGATAGTTTGTGTAGCAAAATTCAAAGTATAACATTTTTTTTTCCATTCTTCAAATAGGAAACCCAAACTCCAAAGAGAAAATGACTTGTTCAAAGTCGCACCTGTAAATCCCTTACAGATTTGGGGACAAGACTCAGATCTCCTAAGTCCCAGTCTCAAACTAAGACACACACTCCCTCTCCCACTTTCTCTGGCTCTGGACATGAAAGGTAACACTTATGAAGCTACTGAACCAAACTTACTTAAAATATACAAAGCACTGCACCAAGGCAGACTTCATGTGTGTATGACCCGTGCAGTCACACAGGATCCCATACTCA
Source organism: Madoqua kirkii (assembly GCA_006408675.1). Lineage (NCBI taxonomy): Eukaryota > Metazoa > Chordata > Mammalia > Artiodactyla > Bovidae > Madoqua > Madoqua kirkii. Next base: position 37,832 of record SJYC01137799.1, on the reverse strand, counting down.
GAAGGCTCCAGCATTTGGTTTAATGCTCTGCTTTTGCTGTCTTAAATTTCTTATCAAGTTTTTAGCAAACGGTCTGAATTTTCATTTTCCACAGGGCTTCACCTATTATGTAACCAGTCTTGCCTGGAGGGTAAAAAACATAATACAAGGGGAAAAAAATGCTTAAAATACATAATCAATAACCAACCATACAGAACTGAATATTAAAAAAGAAAAGCAACTTCCACATAGCTGAAACAATGGCAGCTGCTGAAACTAATCTCCAGCACCTTCTCCAAACGCTGTACTGATTGCTGTTGTTGTTCAGTTGCTAAGTCCTATCTGGCTCTTTGCAGCCCCATGGACTGTAGCACAGCAGGCTTCCCTGTCCTTCACTGTCTCCCAGAGTTTGCTGAAACTCATGTCCACTGAGTCACTGATACCATCCACTCATCTCATCCTGTCGTCCCCTTCTCCTCCTGCCCTCCGTCTTTCCCAGCATCTGGGTCTTTCCACACCTGCAGCATTATTTGGAGACAAAAAACACGGTAACTTTAAACAACCTCTGATTTCAAAATAAGCACCACAGTCCAGTAGAAAGATTTCTCCCAAGTTTTGACAAGAATAAGGAGAGTTTGGAAAAATATAGGGAAGAGAAGAAAGAGGAATAGAATGTCAAGATTGAACTAAAATGACTCTGAGAAGGAACATCTATCTTAAAGGTAAAACTACAGAGAAACAGAGCTGGTGGTTCAAGCACTAACTACAGGGAAAGGACTTAACGATGTTCCCAGAATGTGAGGAGGCTGCATTGGAAAGAGGATGGTTTTGAGAAATAGGTGGTAATTAGGATGAGGGAACTGACCTTTGGAAACTATAAAGTGAAGGGAGAACACAGAGCTAGATGGAGGAATTAAGGATCCAGTAACACAAAGAACTACAAAAGAAAACAATAAACACAACTCCTCCTCTTGAACCTCCCTTTCCCCAATAAAAACCAACCATTAATGAAAATATACTTGACTACAGACAGAGCGGAGCATTTATGAACTTGAAATCTTGTGAACCACTCCCACCACTAGCCTCGTAAACCAAAAGTGATAATCCAAGCATGTCAGCTGCTAAAGAGTCTCCGCCACGTTCCAAGCAAGCTACAGAAGAAAACTGAAATACAACATCCTGCACTCAGTTAAATATCTCCAAAAAAAAAAAAAAAGGCATTTGGGAATATCTTAATGATTAACTCACAAATACAAAGTGGAAATGGTCAAGACATATGAATACAATGAAATGGTCATTGACTGAGTTAATGAATGAAATTTTTAAAAAAAAGCAAAAATTATATAAAAAATAAATTCAAAATTATAAAGTGCTCAAGGGGGGAAAAATGGATTTGAATGAGTTTAAAATGAGCATTAAAGAAAAACAATAAAACAAGGAAATAGATCACAAAGTCAGTGGAGGGAATAGAAGACATACAAATAATATCCAATTTATGTAAAATGAAAGTCCATGGAGAAGAAAAAATAAAAAGAAACGAATGGAATGGAATGAATATTTGAAACTTGAATCCACTTTGGAATAAAAACAACCAATCAAAATTTATAATTACAGAACTTATAAAAAAATAACAAAAATAAAAACACTACACATTAAAATTCAGAATCTCAGGGTCACATTTAAAACAATGACCAGAAGAAAATTCATACCATAAACACCTTCAATAAAAGTTTTAAAATGCCAGTAGAGTCATTAAACCCCCACCTCAAAACTTGATATAACCAGAAATCAATGAATTACAAAAAAGAAAAAAACCTTGGATACTATTACTAAATCATATTTCTTGTAAAATAAAACCTACAGAAACTAATCACCACTTAATGGAGGGGTGAGGGGAAGGAGAAAACACAAAAAATACAAATAAAAAATTACAAGAGGGAACCCATTAAAGTTTTTCTTTTTTAATTATAGGAGACTACTTTGCAAAGTTCTGTGCAAATTAATGTGAAAATCTTGATGAAATGGAGAACATCAAAAAAAAAAAAAGAACAAAAGTCCCTCAGAAAGATGGGCAAAAGAAATGAACAGACAACATCCACAAAAAGGAATCAATATAAAATGCCTCTTGAGTATATGAAATGACGTTCATGGCATTGAATCAATGTGGACTGAGAAAGGGAGGCCCACTAAGGGAAATAATTTGTTTAAATTCGTACAACCAGTACATGTAGTAACAGATTGCAGTGATTCTGCATTTATGAATAAAACACTTTTATTTTTTAAACACACCACCCTGACTCTTCCTGATTCACATGCCCTCAACATGCTTAGGTTTCTTTGCCTTAAAAATTATAGAATTAAATCAGACACTATCTAGCATCTCTTCACGCTGTAACATTCCAGGATGCATCTCAAAGCCTGAACCTCATCTTTCAAATGACAGCATCTGACATCGCTGACCACAAAGCCCATCTGCTCTGTTAAGTCTTGGTAAAGCACAGCGTGGTCATCGTGGCTTGGGAAATAACTCAGTGGCATTCATTCTATCAAGCCCTTTTCACTGTTGGGGAAGGTGAAGGTATCAGTCACACAGTCGTGTCCAACTCTTTGTGACCCCACTGACTGTCACCCGCCAGGATCCTCCATTCATTTTCCAGGCGAGAACACTGTGGTCTTTAGCCTTAAGTTCTTTCTAAAGAAAACTCTACTTAGGAGAAAGGGATTCTGAGCTAAAATTCTGATCTACCAAATTCAAGGAGGTTGGTTAGTGATGTCACCTAGGAAGTTTCATGACATTCATATTTCTGTACAGAGGAGAGTTGTTTTCAGACTGGACCCATCTGAGGGGAGAGGCTTTCCAGAGAATAAAGCCATACTGTCCCATCATGCAGCAGGAAGCAGAGAGAAAACACAAGGAAGGAATCAGGCAGTTTGGAGAGGGACTCTGAGTTCTTGAAGCTTAAAGGCAGCCACAGAGTCACAGCTTTTCTCAAGCACAGCACTGTCATTTCAGGACATAAGCTGGTGACAGGTATAATCACATGGCATTACAGAGGCATCCTTAGAGACTGGTTGAACATTCTGTGTCCCAAGCAGGCTGAACATCTTTACAGAGGGAATAACAATTGTTATGAAATTAATTCCAAGAGAATTAGATGCCTCATTGACTGGGGTGTGGAGCCCACAGGAAATACTCTGCAGATGGTGGGGAATTTAGAAAAAGGGAAATCCTATTCAAATCAGAACAGACATGATGCAGACCTCATGGACTTCTTTTCTCACTAGTAACTTACTAAACAAGGATGGGATATTAATATTAGAACTCCTCTCCATGGTATGGAATTATGCTTGTGCTAACTTTACAATGTAATAAAAGCATAATTCAATTTTAATAGTGTTGGGTTAAGTTGTTGTATTACTGGCGGAGGCTTTGTTCTGTAACACACAACTTCAGGTCACTGAGATTAAGCCAAGAGAAGTGTGTTGCTCATCTGCAGGTCTTTCCAGGGTAATGGATGAGGGGCTATGCTCATATAATCCCTCACGGACTCAATTTCTTTTATCTTGTAACATATTACAAGCTATAGGAGGTGTCTCAGGTGATGCTAGTGGTAAAGAACCCACCGGCCAAAGCAGGAGACATGAGAAACATGGGTTTGATCTCTGGGTTGGGAAGATCCCCTGGAGTGGGAAATGGCAACGCACTCCAATATTCTTGCCTAGGAAATCCCATGGACAGAGAAGCCTGGCAGGCTATGGTCCACGTGGTTGCAAGGAGTTGGATACAACTGAAGGGACTTAGCACACATGGGCACTCATGGTGCTACTGGGTTGGGAAGATCCCCTGGAGTGGGAAATGGCAACGCACTCCAATATTCTTGCCTAGGAAATCCCATGGACAGAGAAGCCTGGCAGGCTATGGTCCACGTGGTTGCAAGGAGTTGGATACAACTGAAGGGACTTAGCACACATGGGCACTCATGGTGCTACAGACTGATTATTTGTGTCCCTCCAAAATTTGCCTCTTAAAGCCTAATCCCAAAGGGATGGTATTTAGAGGTGGGGACTTTGGGAAATGATGAGATTGCAAGTGTGGATCCCTCATGAATAGGATTAGTGCTCTTATAAAAGAGACCTCAGAGAGCTCCCTCACCCCTTCCACCATGTAAGAACACAGCAAGATGACCCGTTTATCAACCTGGAAGTAGGTCCCCATCAGACATCTATTCTCCTGAAGCCTTGATCTTGGACTTCCAGCCTCCAGAATTGGGAGAAATAGACGTGTGTTGTTTATAAGCTGCCCAGTCTACAGCATCTGTTAACAGCAGCTCCAAAGGACTAGGACATATGGCATCATCAGAATCAGTCTCTGCTGTCACCATAGACGGAGAACAGGCTATGAAGGGCCACATGGGGACTTACGGCTAGATCTGAAGGGACAAATATCATTTATATCCGCTTCCTGTTGTCTAGAGCACAGTCAGTTCAGTTCAGTTCAGTTCAGTCTCTCGGTTGTATCCAACGCTTTGCAACCCCATGGACTGCAGCACATCAGGCCTCCCTGTCCATCACCAACTCCTGGAGTCCACTCAAACTCATGTCCATCAAGTCCGTGATCCATCCAACCATCTCATCCTCTGTAGACCCTTTCTCCTCCTGCCTTCAATCTTTCCCAGCATCAGTCTTATCAAATGAGTCAGCTCTTCTCATCAGGTGGCCAGAGTGCTAGAGTTTCAGAGCGTGCTCACATGACCTCAACTTAACCTATGAGGATTGGGATGCAGTCTGCCTGCAGGCAAGCCCAGGAGGAAAAGGATTTGGAAAACAAAAGGCATTGCTGATGCTGTTGACTGCTCATTGTTTTGCTATTTCTGCATAAAGCTGAAAGAGCTTCTTTCCTTTCCACAGCTCACAAATTCCTAAGGTGGGGCCAACCAGGCTCTTGTTTTTAAGATTGTGCTGCCTAGAATGTCCAGATCAGGTAGGAACCTGCCTTCGAGAATGCTGTCCCCTGTCTCCAGCTCAGTTCTGACCGAGTGTACCACACTTGACCTTATTCCACACACCTGATAAATGTTTCATGGATGCTTCTTGGAGAGCTCAGGGAGCAGGAAACCACTGGATCTCAGTGGAAGTACAATCTACCAGTGAGGGTTTCATTGCACATATTCAGAATTCAAACCAACTGGTACACTGCTAACTTTTCAACCTAAGTCCCAAAGCAAGGGCTTTGCAGCCAGATGGGTGACCTGTGAGGTGGGGAGCTCACAGCCATCTGAATTTCAGATAAGACCCCTAAGACTTCATAAGCCCTTTTTAAGAAAAGGAACTGCTGACTAAGCAACTCTCTGCCTGCTGGTGTGAAACCCGATATCCTCAAATCAATTTCCCACTTTCAGTCAATAGAGACCACGACCCTCACTGTGATCCCACCCACTTCTTTTCGGGGGCTTTCTCTTTCTTATTCCCAACAGTTTACAGACAGTGTTGGATGGGAAACTAAAGTGCAAGGGGCCTCTATTCTTGGAAAACAGCCCTTCCCCAGCTTTTTTGACTCCTAAATCGGCACATAATCCTACTCTCCTCATCATCTCCATGTGAGTCAGGGAAATGAATATCTTTTTTTTTTTTTTTTTTTAAAGAGACTTCCTGACTTACTTGGTCCACTTTTGAGGATCTCTGAGCTCTGTCTGAAATGTTCATGGCCACCATCTTTAAAGGGACTACGTTGCTTTTCTCTTGCTTTTGCCTTGCACCAGCAAAAATACGTTCTCTCACTTGCTCTGTGTCCTAAAATGCTGGGAGTAAGTCCAAAGTTAAGACAAGGATTCTGGTTGGACCCATGAGAAATTCCATCAGTATGGAGCACGTGGCATGAACCTGTTTTGTTATATGGTTGGGGGTTACGAGACTTTACACCCAAGAAGCACTGGCTCCTCTCTGAGCCCACTGAGATCCCCTTATTCTGACACATACCTCTGATAAGTGAGGAGCCCACAGGGGCCAGGGGATGCCCACTTCGATGCCAAATCCCACTCATTTGGAGGTACCCGGGATCACAGTGTTTTTGCTACGAGCAGACCATTCCCCATCAGTTCCCTCATACAGACTTCTCTTCCAAATAGACCCTCTCCAGGGCAGACTGCACCGCTTATATACATATCCCCATGTCTGAGAGTGAGTCAAAGAGTAGGGCGGGGAGGGTGGACAGAGCTCAGAGTGCTGGCTGGGGAGGTCAGACACGTGCATGCAAAGTCCCCAAAGCACAGAGTCACTGGCCAAAGCCAATGCTGAGAAGAACCCAGCCAACAGCACTGGTTTTAGAGTTCAATACCCTTTGGGTCAAATTCCATCTCTGCCACATTCTAGCTCTGGAACCTAGAAGAAGTTGTCGTATTGTTGCTGTTGTTTGCTGCATAGGTCATGTGTCTTCACCTGGAAAAGGGTGATTCTGGCAATGAATTTATATCATGTGACACTGGACAGTGGTCAGCAAGTGTTCACATGGAGCATAGACCATAATGGGCCTCCGGTAAGCACTTCTGATGGCTGTTTTGGAGCTGGAAACACACAAAACATGGCACATTCAGTGGAAAATTGGCCCAGACATTTTGAAAGTGGTTGCTGAAGTGATAAGAACAAACTCTATGCAATGCAGTCTGGTGACATCAGGACCAGAAGGTGTTACACAGACAGATAGGATTCTTAGCGCCAATTCTCTGGTTTAGACTCTTGCTAAAGGGTTAGGGTTAGAAGTGCAAAGTACATCATGAGAAACGCTGGACTGGAAGAAACACAAGCTGGAATCAAGATTGCCGGGAGAAATATCAATAACCTCAGATATGCAGATGACACCACCCTTATGGCAGAAAGTGAAGAGGAACTAAAAAGCCTCTTGATGAAAGTGAAAGAGGAAAGCGAAAAAGTTGGCTTAAAACTCAACATTCAGAAAACGAAGATCATGGCATCCAGTCCCATCACTTCATGGGAAACAGATGGGGAAACAGTGGAAACAGTGTCAGACTTTATCTTGGGGGGCTCCAAAATCACTGCAGATGGTGACTGCAGCCATGAAATTAAAAGACGCTTACTCCTTGGAAGAAAAGTTATGACCAACCTAGATAGAATATTTAAAAGCAGAGACATTACTTTGCCGACTAAAGTCCGTCTAGTCAAGGCTATGGTTTTTCCTGTGGTCATGTATGAATGTGAGAGTTGGACTGTGAAGAAGGCTGAGCGCTGAAGAATTGATGCTTTTGAACTGTGGTGTTGGACAGACTCTTGAGAGTCCCTTGGACTGCAAGGAGATCCAACCAGTCCATTCTAAAGGAGATCAGCCCTGGGATTTCTTTGGAAGGAATGATGCTAAAGCTGAAACTCCAGTACTTTGACCACCTCATGCGAAGAGTTGACTCATTGGTAAAGACTCTGATGCTGGGAGGGATTGGGGGCAGGAGGAGAAGGGGACGACAGAGGATGGATGAGGATGGAGAGGGCTGGATGGCATCACGGACTCAATGAATGTGAGTCTGAGTGAACTCCGGGAGATGGTGATAAGACAGGGAGGCCTGGAGGACTGCAATTCATGGGGTCGCAAAGTGTCGGACATGACTGAGCAACTGAACTGAACTGAACTGAAAGGATCAGTGCATTTTTGCTCAGCCTGGAGCCAGCAGCCCTTTGCCTGTCCATCACCTTCCTCTCTCACAGTCTGTATCCAGGACTCTGGGGCAATTTGTTGGACCATAGAAATGACTTGAAAAATGACGTGGCTTGTTCCTCATTATCCATGGCATTTTGGATCATTGCTTTGGTTCACAGCAACTCTCTTTTTTTTGTTGTTTAGATGGGGTATAGCTGCTTCATAATGTTGTGTCAGTTTCTGCTGTACAACAAAGTGAATCAGCTATACACATACATATATCCCCTCTCAATACCCCCATCCCATCCGCTCTAGGTCATCAGCACCGAAGGGTGCTCACTGTTGTATACAGCAGCTTCCCATTATCAATCTATTTTACAAACTGTGGTGTATATAGGTCAACCCCAACTTCCCAATTTTCCCACCCCCTTCCCCCCCAACTAGTTACTTTACACACTGTAGTGAAATACAGCAATCCCAATTTCCTAATGCAGCCCACGCCTTTCCCCACCACAGGTCTGCATGGCATGTATTCCTGCCCCTGCAAACAGGTCCATCTGTACCATTTTTCTAGATTCCACATATATGTGTTAATATTCGACATTTGTTAAGTGAGTTAAGAAAGAGATGGGGGGCTTTTCTAATTTGTCTCTTTGGTCATTTTTCCCCAGAACAGACCCGATCTGGTAGAACCCTTAGCTCAAGAATGAAATATAACACCACACTTAATAATGAATACTTTGGGAGGAGAAACCATGACCACTTTGTAAAGTCATATCCTGTATTTCATGAGTAATATATATTATGTGCAATGCCCATATTTACTTCACTCAGAAGTGAAAAAAAAAAAAATCAATGTCAATGGCAGCCATATTTTATCCATGAAAGAAAAATTCCATATCTAAGCTGTTAAAAAATATGGCTTGCACCATTTCTCAAGCAACTGCAGAAGAATGCTAGGTGACAATAACTCTAAACCACCTTAACTTAGCTCTTGAGTAGTTCTCTCAACTTCCAGCTATATTTATTCCCAAATGTCATATATACAAAATACTCAATTAATATCTAAATGTTGCCACCAATAGGCATACATTGAATAGAATGAATAATAGGTATCATTAGTTCAATAATTGATCTATTAGACTAGTATCTTGTGTTGGAAATCATACACTCACAAAAAGAAAATTATGAACAGGGCTGGGGGTATAAATTCAAGAAATGTAGACTTATCTTGTAATTGCATCCACAGGATTTGGTTGGATTTCAGTTCAAGTAAACTAACTTTATAGGGTTTCCCTGGCGGCTCAAATGGTAAAGAATCTGCCTGCAATGCAGGAGACTCGGTTTTGATCCCTGAGTCGGGAAGATCCCCTGGAGGGAAGGGAATGGCTACCCACTCCAGTATTCTTACCTGGTGAATTCCATGGACAGAGGAGCCTTGCGGGCTACAGTCTACGCAGTCACAAAGAGCTGGACATGATTGAGAGACTAACACTTTCACTTTTCAAACTAACTTTTCAAATTTGTAAAATAATTGGGAAAAAATAACATGGACACTGAGCAGATCAATGTTCATGTTGTAGAGTTAGGCGTGAGGCTGTCTTGAAAGTAGATCTGCTCCTTTAGCAGTACACCCTGAAACATTTACAGATGAAATGTACAGTGCCTGGCCTTGGCTTCAGAACAGTCCAGGAGGGACTTCCCTGATGGTTCAGTGGTTAAGAGTCCATCTTGCAATCCAGGAGACTTGGGCTTGATCCCTGATCTGAGAAGTAAGATCCCACATGCCCTGGAGCAACTAAGCCCACTGTTTAACCAGAGAGTCCTTGTGCCACAAAGAAAGATCCCACAGGATGCAATGGAGATCCCATGTGTCACAACTAAGGCCCAACACAGCCAAATAAGTAAATACATATTATTTTTAAAAATCCAAGAATGTGAAGGGAATATGTGGGGATATAGATGAAACACAATGGGTCGTGAGCTGATAATTACTGAAAGATGTAATGGTTGATTTTACTATCCTTTATATTGATATGCAGCATTTTTTCTATAATAAAACACTGAGAGACATTCCTGAGATAAAAGAGATATTTTACTTTATTTATGAAAGTGATTAGAGAGACTGAATTGTTATCATCGATTGTTTGATCTTTGGAAATCAATTCTCATGAAACCACTGTTGCATGACTTGGCACTGTGAATCTAAAACATGTTTGTTTGTTTTTTTCCCCAACAATACATCCTACTTTCAATCTGTTATTCCACTTATGTTGAAATGATAAGATTTATCCCACATGTTATGACTTCACACCTGGAGTATAAATGTATATTTATATGAGTTTTAAACTGATATCTATACTGCGGTTCTTGCAAGATATTACCACCTGCACTGCAATTGGAATTTGGGAAAAGCTTAGACGAAGCCATTTCAATATGGATGGAAGTCAGCTTTGGGCAATCCTGATGCCTCCCGGGAACACTCTTACTGCAAAGACTGAAAATGAAACTGGAAGGCTGCTCCACTACAAGATACAAAATACAAACCTCCCCTTGTGTTTTCTCATCATATTCAGCTTCCTGGTTAAAAATTTATCAAATCTACCAGTTATGAATATCAAGCACTATCAACATGCATGAGATTAAAACATCAAGGTCTGCAGATTTAAGAAATTGTCAGGGCAAATAACCGAATTTAAAAAAAAAGAAATAACAACTGAATAACTTGTGAAATTTCCATTATCCTCTCTTTTTTTCCCCTACTCTGATAGGAATTGCAAACAGGCCTGCAAGGTCTAAAGTTGCCTCCGGGAAATGAATTACAAAATGGAATATAGAAGCCGCCTAATAAAATCATTAAAAAATAACTTGAGTGTACATGCAGCTGCAAACCGATCCCTAGTGTTTTTGTATGTTTGTTTGTTTGTCCTCTGCCCCACCATCCCACCTTTACCAGTTTGCCTTCTCAGGAACAGGTAAATATTAGTAACTTAAACACTCTCTGTTAGATACAGGAGGAAAGTAACTTGTTCATGCACTTACATACCAATCAATTACTATTTATTTATTATTTTTAAAGCAATGCCAGAGAATGTGCGAGCATTTCCTCTTTTCTCACCAATTATCTTCAGTCCAAGGTCATATTATAATTTTTCTGAGGGTCAGGATGCAGAGAGATAGAGTATCTTGAGGATAGTATAGGGGACTGTTTACTCTAAGCCTGGCATTTTACTCAATTGTGAATAACACTTAAAACAGAATCCCTCCCCATAGGCAGCTTTCAGATCAATGTGTCATCCATGAGAGAAGAATATTAGTTTTTTTCACTGTAATTACAACTCCATAAAAAATGAAAGTGTTAGGCACTCAGTCATGTCCACCTCTTTAAGATCCTATAGACTGTAGCCTGCTTTTTGTCCATAAAATTCTCCAGACAAGAGTATTGGAGTGGGTTGCCATTCCCTTCTCTAGGGAATCTTCCCAAGCCAGGGACTGAATCCAGGTCTTCTGCATTGCAGGCAGATTGTTTACTGTCTGAGCCACTAGGAAAGCCCACAACTGCATAAGAATCACAAACACAAATTGTTTTAACCTCAGGGATAATTCAGGAACTATACAATAACAGGTATAAATTTCCCCTTAAAAAATGATATTTACTGAAATGAAAATGGGCCATATCCCTTGTTCATTTCACAATGCTAGGAAGAAAAGATACAATGCAAGCCACTTCTGGTCCCAGGTGGTAACCTGTTAGAGTATCAAATTTAACTTCTAATTTGATTGCATCTGTGCAGAAAGGTTTAGCACCCTAGTGTAGCTTAGTCACAGGAAAGCACTGAGCCTCAAAAGACGTGCATAGCTTTCTAAGTTGTTGCTGTTGCAATAATTCAAGTATGTAGAGATGGCATACTCATTTGTCATGGATGAAGAAAACTGACTACCCAGAGAGTCAGCTGGGTCTCCAAATCGCCCAGGAAACAGTGTGAACCCTGGATGGGATCTGGTCAAGTTCTTGTGATCCTAGCAAATCTTGCATGTGTTTTAATTCTAGGCATTGTAAATTTCATCCTTTTGCTTCACCTTGGAGAAGGAAATGGCAACCCACTCCAGTGTTCTTGCCTGGAGAATCCCAGGGACGGGGAGCCTGGTGGGCTGCCGTCTATGGGGTCGCACAGAGTCGGACACGACTGAAGCGACTTAGCAGCAGCAGCAGCAGTGTATTTCTCTCCTCCTCTTCTTCTTCTTTTTTTTTTTTTTTCTCTCTCTTCCTTAATTTCGTTCCTACTTAACATTTAAAAACCCATGCTCCAGTAAAGTGTTGATTTCTTCCTCAGAACCTAGGAAAGAAATTTGCGGCTGGGATCAAACTTGGAATCAATAAGCCCATGCATACAATCCCTGGTTAGCTATTTCTCTGTCACTGGCAGGAGACTTAGAAAGAGGCGTTCACTGCCGTTTATCAGCCAAGCGAAGCCTATGGAGGCTTTGCAAATAGCTTTCCACAATAGGGGATTTTCATAAAACACAAGGATTTCATCTCTGGGACTGACTGTGTGGTTCATGCATTTGTTTGTGTGACTTCCTTCTCTCCTCACTGCTCCCTGTTTTCAGGTTCACAGCCTTAAAGGCACTGAGATGGCTGGTTTTCAGTGCTTATTGCAGAAAACAGAAGGACTAGACCCCAAATTCACGCTCTCTGAAATGACTGGGACAAAGGCGGGGAGAAGGCTGTCTGGGATCCAGAGAGAACTGTATAACCCTCCATCTTTCTCTTCTGAGGTTAATTCAAAGAGATGGCTTGACAAAATTGACTCTATAAGTGGGTCTCATTTTGCTTGATTAGTTTTTAATCCCATCACTTTTTCTTCTTGGCAAAATAAGATGTTAAAATCCTCTCTCTACCCCCTCTCTAATCCCAACCTAAGAGGTATTAACAGTTGATGTGTATCTGTGTATCTTTATAGGCTCTTTGTCTACACTGTTTAAGTCCATTGTATGTACATGTACAGAGATAATAAAGATGTATTCACATTAAAGTTATAAGATCAGGCCATGTAGAGCTGTATTTTCCAATATGGTAGACACCCCTCAATGGGATTATTTAATATTGAAAGTGAAAAACTGAAGTTTCTCTGTCAGTGTCTGACTCTTTGCGACCCCATAGACTGTAGCCTGCCAGGCTCCTCTGTCCATGGAATTTTCTAGACAAGAATCCTGAAGTGGGTTGCCATTTCCTCTTCCAGGGGATCTTCCCCACCCATCGACTGAAACCAGGTCTCGCCCACTGCAGGCCGACTCTTTACTGTCTGAGCCCCCAGAGAAGCCCATTAATATCTAATCAAATAAAAAACTCACTTCCTCAGTTTTACTAAGCATATTTAAAATGCTCTGCAATGACGTGTGGCCCATGGCTACAACGTGGGAGGGCACATGGATAGAACAGTTCCCTCGTTGCAGAAAGTTCTACTGGACAGTTGCTGACATGGCATATTGCTAATTATCAATAAACTGGAATTTTGTTCTTCCTTCTTACAAATAATTCTTGAACAGGCTTTGACTAACTTCAAGAAGTAAGACTATCAGAATTCCCTCTTGCTGACAGAAATGAAAACTGGGCTGTAGACGCTTACTTTGGTTCAGAAACTTATTTTTTGAAGCCCTAGTTGTATGGGTTGCGATCTCGAGCACAGAACACCAGGGATCTATTTGTGATGCCTGTGTAGTCTATCTGCTTTGAAGTGTCTACCTTTAATGACTATATTCCAGTGCTTTCCTAGGACAGTATTCCAGTTGGGAGGAGGGTACAGTAGATAGGTTCAAAAATAATCCCTCAAAAGCTTTCCTTCAAATTTAGGCAATAAAAAGGGAGGGGGGCAATCTGTATCACAGACTCTGGAGTCTTAGTTATCTTCCTAGATTGCCATTCTGTGTTCTGATAACTTGATATTGTGCCAAAAGCTCAATACTAGGTGGTTTAAAGCTGAGACATAAACAAAAATACGAAAGCCAAATGAACATTTACAGGTAGAAAAAGCAAAGAGTGATTATCTGGTCTCTGAGGAGCTAATTATAGGTTCCGTTGAAAGTGGGAGGGTCATGGGACACGCATGCACGCACATGCACACATGTGCATGCGTGCGTGCATACACACACACACACACACACACACACACACACACACACACACACACACACACACACACACACGTATGCAGGCGCATGCGCAAAACTGTTCGCCAGCGCCTACTTCCAAAGAAGCGGAAAGCTGCGCTGCCGCATAAATAAATCATTTGGATGGCTCGCTGTTTGAGCACAATCGATCGCTCCCCCATACTAAGGTCAGGCACTGTATACTGGGAGCCTGCGCTGACCCACAGTTGTATATAAAATATGATTTTAAAGGCAGCTTCCCACCAGCCTGCTTCTACCTGAGAGGCTCGCCATCCATCAATCATTCATTCTCCTCTGCCCGCTCCAGCACCACCCCCAGGCTGCAAACCTGGGGAAGTTAACAGGATTGAAAAGGAAGACTGGCCCTTAGGAATCCCGAAGTCCATGTCCTCAAAATCATACCAAACTGAATAGTTTTTCTAGAGTGTACTGAGCAGGAACTAATGGACCAGATCTAATGGCTGAAGGCACCCTTAGTTTAAATTATCTTGATGATCCTGTATGGACGTTGTGCACATTGCTCAGTGTGGGATGAACCTCTTCCAACACTTTCAAAGATAAGCATCATTCAGAGAGGGACAGGGAAGCAGAGCAGTGACAGAGATGCAACTTCTCCTGCACCAGGATTTCTCAGATTTGGCACAGCGGGTTAATTATTGGTTACAGGTGGTTGCCCTCTGCATTGTAGGATGTTTAATAGTATCCTGGCCTCTAACCATTAGCTACAAATGAGCCTATCTCTTCCCCTAGTTGTGACAATCAGAAATGTCTCCAGGACTTCCCTGGTGGCCCAGAGGTTAAGAATCTGCCTACCAGTGCAGGAGACATGGGTCCAATCCCTGGTTCTGGAAGATTCCGCCTGCCGAGGGACGACAAAGCCTGTACATCAGAACTGCTGAAGCTCGAGAGCCCTAGAACCTGTGCTCCACGACAAGAAAAGCCACCACAATGAGAAGGCCAAGCAACACAACTGGAGAGGAGACCCTGTTCACAGCAGCTCGAGAAAACCCGTGTCAGCAGTGAAGACAGAGCACACTCCCAAATAAAATATAAAAAATTCAGAAGTATATATATTACCAGACATTACCAAATGTTGGGAGTAGACAATGGGAGGCAAAATTTCTCTTGGTTGAGAACTGCTGGTTTACACACAGCAAGGCTTGTGTAACATAGCAAGAGCCCATGTCATATCTAAGAAGCAAGGAAATTAGACTTAAGCAGAGGTGTGTGAGTTTGTTCTGGCTGTCAAAACAAAATATCACAGACTGGGTGGCTTAACTAACAGAAATGTACCCTGGTAGCCAAAAGTCCTAGATCAAGGGCCAAGAGAGTTGGCATGCCCCAAGGCCTCACTCCTTGGCTTGTAGACAGCCGTCTTCTCCCTGTTTCTTCACATGCTCTTCCCACTATATGTGCCTGCGTCCTTGTCTCTTCTTCTTAATTCAATAGGGAAGAACAAACCTGACTCCATATTAGATCTGTTTCTCTTGGTTTAATTTTGTATTGTACTGTTTTTCTACAAGTTAATAATATTGCCCATAGCCTGAAATATATAGGATAGCTCATTCTCAAGCCTCTGATATTTAAACATATAACATTTTTCCATTTGTATGAAGATAAAAAGTTGCACAACGGAGACTAACATTTGTCTGGGAGGTTTATAGAAACATTGTCACCTGACCTACATGGACAGCTGCAAGAACAAAGGATTCCAGCACCAAGATGTTTGCAACAACCAACCACACCCCTCCCTTTTAGTATAAAAGAAGCCTGAATCCTAACTCAGAGAAGATGGTTCTTTGGGACACTAGTCCATCACCTTTCAGGTGTCCTGGTTTTCCAAACAAAGTTACTAACTCTTGCCTCAACAAATCATCTCTTGATTTATTGACCTGTCATGCAGTGAGGAATTTGAGCTTAGACTCAGAAATAAAAGGGTACCCAACATATTAGATTAGAGACTACCGTAACAATCTCATTTATCTCCAAATATAGTCACGTTCTGAAGTACCAGAAGCTAAGACTCCAATGTATGAATTTATTGTCTCCTTTTTAAGGAGACAATTCAGCTCATAACAAGAGGCAAATCCCAGACCCAACTACATGATTTTTCTGTATCACTAAAAACTTAGCTGCATTATCTGTTACAGATGCAGACCTGTTGATTAGAATCAGGCTCTCTGCAATGTTCATCCTTTTCCTGTTATAGAAAGAGTAACTTCCTTGACCAGGGATACAAGGAGAGAGAACTGAGCAAGCCTACAGCTCCATCCCCTCTTTTCAGCTGCATCTCCCTGCCAGGCAGAGAGAACTTCCTGGTCGCACCCCTCCTCCCAGGCAGTCTCTGGGGCCAGATAAGAAGGGCCCTAGGCTCTGAGGGATATCCTACTACTCAACCGTGCCATTCAGAGCACAAAATCAGCCACAACCCATAAATGAATGGGTGTGGCTGCATTCCAGGAAGAATTTATTACAGAAACAGGCAGGCGGGCTGGGCTAGTCTGTCAACTCCTGCCTTGAACATTATATACATTACTGGATTTGTATAATTTCAGTTGATACTACACTTGGTGGAATTTAAGTAAAATCAGGGCCACCTGGAAAAGTGACAATCACTCTCTTGTTAAGAAAAGCCCAAGAGCCACACCTCCCTATTTTTCTTAGCCATAACTATGAATGGATATATACAAGAATATTTACAGGAACAACCATTTTAAAGGGCATTTAAACTAAATTTCTGTTCCTTGCTTCCTTTTCCTTTTTACTGACCATGTTGCCTCTGGCTCCAGTTTCTAATTTCTTTCCTCATTAAAAGTCCTGTCAACCTACCCAAGAATAAAGTTGTTCCTTTAAAAATACCCATCTCATAAAACCCTGTGCCTGGAAGGCATAAGATAAATAGAGAGGCTCATGAAATCCCCCTCCAAATAACAGACTTATGAGAAATAAGCCTGAACTTTTATTTCAAATCGCTCCAAACAAATCATCTTCCAACCTGAGGTGAGAGTCCTCAGTAAGGGTTTTGCAGCATCAGCCCCTGGGCAAACACTCCACATATCTAGAGGTGCATTTAAAACATATCTCATCCTTTTGTTATATCTGGGTACAGATCATCAGCAAAGATCAGGTCACATGATTATGTCCTATTTCCTCAGGGAACCTTAGCAGAGATGGCTATGGAATATACCACCTGTTACTGCAAATCAAAGTCAGCTGGCACAAATTGGGGAGGCCACAGGGAAGTCTTGCTTATATGTATCAGGATGCTATTGTGGTACTACTACCAATAGGTAGGAAAAATGATAATTATTCAGATTAAGTAACAGCCCAATGCTTGTTAATAGGGGGTGAGCATTTATAGAGACAGATGTGAATACTAAAGAATGTTGAGTTATTGCTCAAGAGAATGTTGTAGCTGGAAAACACTCATGATATGATATACTGTTAAATGAAAAAAAAAATATATATATGTATGTATATATACATGTGCATGCATACACACACACACACACACACACACACACACACACACACACACACACACACATATGGGCTTTCTAGGTGGTGCTGGTGGTAAAGAATCCACCTGCCAATGCAGGAGACATAAGAGATAGCACTTAGATCCGTGGGTCAGGAAGACTCCCTGGGAGAGGAAATGGTGGTCCACTCTAGTATTCTTGCCAGGAGGATCCCATGGAGAGACAGAGGAGCCTGGTGGGTTATAGTTCATGGGGTCACAAAGAGTCAAATGCAACTGAGCACCATATATACGTGTGTGTGTGTATGTGTGTGTGTGTGTGTGTATGTACATATGCATATATCACATATATATATATATATGCAACATGTATACAGAGAGGCATTTTGATCAAAACTGTACAGGTCTTTGGATTCGCAATAAATATATATGAGTACATTTATTCATGTATCTTTTCATCTCAGATGTACTGATTATCTCTAGATATTTTTGTCAATGTTTAGAAAATAGATGCTATTTACAATAGCTTCCTCTGGGAAGTATATTTAAAAAGCTTGTGTGGGTTGGGAAGGGAATTTCATGTTTCTACTCTATGCATCTTATGTTTGATCTTCTTGGAACAATCATATTTGTATTGTTAAAGAAAAAAATTAGGCCATCCACTTTAGGAGGAAAAAAAATAACTTTGAAAATGCTTTCAAATAGCATTCTTTATTGTTCTAAAAATTGCAAATGCTTCCTGTTTGGGAAACAAACAAAGTGAAGTCAACATTTACCCTAACTCTCTACAATACCCACTCAGGACTCCAGGGGCATCTGCTGTCAAGAGTTCAGGATGTGTCTCAAAGGACTTGGTTTTATTGTAATTAATTTATTTTTAATTAGGGGATAGGTGCTTTGCAATATTGTGTTGGCTTCCGCTATACGTCAACATGAATCAGCCCTCTCACCTCCCACCCATTCCACTCCTCTGGGTTGTTCCAGAGCACCAGTTTGAGTTTCCTGAACTGAAGGGCCTGCTTTTAATTAAATCAGATGATGCTCCTTGGGAAAGACCAACATCCTGAAGCCACAGACAAACTTGGTCCTGAGTCCTGGCCCCGTAGCAGAGAGGGAAGGAAGAGTAGCTGCCCTGTGTTCCACATGCCCTCAAGCCTGGTCAAGAGGATGTAGCATCTTTGGGTGTCACTGAAGGTGGTTCATACCAGGCTGAGATGGTTCGCAGAAACCTGAGTGAGCTCAGTCGCTAAGGGACATTGACAGGGAAAAGACAGGCAATACCCAGGCAACCTCTCATATGCCAAGCCTTTGAATTATGGCTGGCCATAGTGAGGTGCGTTTGAAGCAAAGATAAGGAATGGGAAATTGTTCACAGTTCCACGTACTGTCTCATTTGGGACTTGGAGAACTGACATGAGAAAGAACTCGAAGCATTGAAGGAAATGGACCCTCAGCCTAAAACCGTGCCTAGGGCAGACAGATGACTGCTGGAGAAACATATATTCATATCACGTGAAAGCCAAAATTCCGGGGTGTGACATAGGGGTTGAATTTAGCGATTATCACTGAGTCATCGTGCGGAAACACAGAAACGGCAAAGGGACCATGCTCCACTCCAGAAAGAAGCCCAGGAATAAGGGGAGGTGGAAGTCACAAACACACACACGCGGGTGCAAACACACCACGTGGGTGTGGACACACAAACAAGTTCAAAATCATACATTTCCTCCATGTTCAGCCCTCTCACAAGACTGAAATGAAGCAAGTTTGGGGAATATTTAGATAAGAAAGGATTTTCTTTTCTGAAAGAGGTTACCTCTCAGGTCCTACCTAAACAGATTCAGATTAACAGCTACACGGATTAAAAAATATCCTTACTTGGCTCATACTGATTTTTGTTTTATTACAAGAGCATTTTCCTCTGAGTTTAAATCTTAGCCCAAACTTAATTTTGATCATCGATGGGACTGTCACATTTTCAATCCGTGTAGGATGGAAGAGGAATAGCCTTTGTCGTCAGGTTCACATATTCAGCTAAATAAGGAAGAAATTCTACTAGCTCTTTCGCAATATCACTTTCCATGTTCTTGACTATATCTAGATTCCTATCATAATTTCTTAGATATCAGTCTTATGGTATTTAAGAAATGTATACTTTCCACAAATGTTGGACAGCTTGGATTTAAGAACTTTATATTTTCCACAAATGTTGGACAGCTTGTCTAATCATTGTACTCATCAAAACTTGTTTGTTTGTTTCAAATGCAACATTGATTCAGATTCAGTTCAGTTCAGTTCAGTCGCTCAGTCGTGTCGACTCTTTGTGACCCCATGAATTACAGCACGCCAGGGCTCCCTGTCCATCACCAACTCCTGGAGTTCACTCAGACTCACATTCATCGAGTCAGTGATGCCATCCAGCCATCTTATCCTCGGTGAGACCCTTCTCCTCCTGCCTCCAATCCCTCCCACCGTCAAAGTCTTTTCCAATGAGTCAACTCTTCGCATGAGGTGGCCAAAGTACTGGAGTTTCAGCTTCAGCATCATTCCTTCCAAAGAAATCCCAGGACTGATCTCTTTCAGAATGGAATGGTCGGATCTCCTTGCAGTTCAAAGGACTCCCAAGAGTCTCCTCCAACACCACAGTTCAAAAGCATCAGTTCTTCGGTGTTCAGCTTAGCTTAAGCAAAAAGGGATCTCTTGGATCATCTGAGTGAAAAACCTAAGAATAACTCTGGATTTTGGCAGAGTGGTTTTCAGGAGCTTGACCACGAGTCCTAGTGCTGTGGGCTTTGTGTAGCATTGGTCAGGTTCTCAGAGAAGCACAGAGAGTGCCAACAATTTCAGCCTAAACACGCTCAGTTACCAACAATTTTGATTCATGTTCTGAGAATGAGTCTCCCTGCCTGGATTTGAGTCACATGCTCATCTCTCCTGGCCAATCCCATTGTCTGTGAGATGAAGCTTTGACAGTTGGGCAGGATTAGATTACATACCAACTCTAGAACTAGGCAAGGAGTTGTTCCCTGTAAGCATGAGAAGGGGAAGGTGATGGGAGAGGTGGTTCTTTAAAATAGAGGCCTCTTTTCCAGTAGTCATGTATGGATGTGAGGGTCAGACCGAATAACTGATGCATTTAAACTGTGGTTCTGGAGAAGAATCTTGAGTGTCCCTTGGACTACAAAGAGATCAAACCAGTCCATCCTAAAGGAAATCAACCCTGAATATTCATTGGAAAGACAGATGCTGAAGCTGAAGCTACAATCCTCTGGCCACCTGATGCAAAGAGTCAACTCATTGGAAAAGATCCTGATGCTAGGAAAGACAGCGTGCAGGAGGAGAAGGGGGAAGCAGAGGATAAGATGGTTGGATGGCATCCCTGAGTCAATGGACATGAGTTTGAGCAGACTGGGAGTTGATGAAGGACAGAGAAGCCAGGTGTGCTGCAGTCCATGGGGTCACAAAGAGTTCAACACAGCTTGTGACTGAAGAGCAGCAAACCAGAGGGAGAAGAAATGGTTGGTAGAAAAGGTGAAAACAACAGTTACTTTGAAAAAAAGTAACTACATGCAGAATTGATCCACCCTCATGGACAGAGGAGCTTGCAGGTTACAGTCCACGAGGTCACAAAAGAGTCAGACATGACTTGGCAACTAAATAACAACATCAAGTCAATAACCAAAATCCTCTCTGAGAACCACTGTTAATTGTGAATTCTACTGAAATCCCAGCAAGACATTCAAAAGAGGCACTAGAGCTGTGTAGTACAAGATGATAGCTATTAGTCATATGTGGCTATTTAAATTTTAACTAATCAAAATTAGATAAAATTTAAAATGTCATTCCTTGGGAGCAATAGCAAGAGTTCCAAAACTCAGCTTGAACATGGTTAGTGGGTATCTTATTAGACATCGAAGATGTAGAAATCTGCATTCTTTCAGAAACTTCTACCGAATTTGAGTATCCACCCCAAAATTAAAAAAAGAAAAAAGAAAAAACGAAGGATATTTGACTGGTTTTGGAAGTGCCTAATGACCTTTGAAAGGTCCCGTAGGCTGTGGAGACCATAATTCTAACAGTTGCGGTGAAAACAAAAACAAATGCTCAAGTGGGTCAAAATTATGTTTTTACCTGAATAGTATACAAAATTAAAAAGGAAGAATTATTTGTTTTCTCCAACAGAAAGAGACAAAGAGCATGTATAACAGCAAAGACAATGAAGGGATAACTAAATCAAATGTCTGTTGCCCTGAAAGGCTCCTATTTCTTTTTTATTTTTTCCTCATCTGAAATTTTGCAGTAATAATTATAGTTGCACATAGACTTCTGACAGGCAGTACTTGTTCTGCTTTCTCTCCAGTGGTTGATGGAATGAATTTAGTTGTGTACAGGGTTGAGTGAGTCGAGTTGAGGTGTATGTGATGTCTGGAACCAAATGCAAGCCTCGGCATATGGAATCCTGACTTCTCTGGTCTCTGTCTGTCCCTCTGACTTTCAGTCTCTCCTTCCCATCTGCATCACAGGCTTAATTTAGCACTTCAGTGCCCTTTTACTTACTGCTGTATCAGCCTAGAACACACTTTCAAGATGCCTTCTTATATACTAGCTCTGTTTAAGGTTCATATCATTGGAAAACCTCTTCTGATCACCTCAGCCAACACACACATTATTATTCTCCACCTCAATATCCCATCTGTTTATTTATGATACTTACAATCTCTGCTTTATTTACTTCTTTTGTTCTTGCCGGATCCAAGTAGAATCCAAGTTCCACAGCGGCAGAGACCGCGTGTGTCTTATTCCCCATGATTGTCCCAAAGGTGAGTGGACATTCAGTGACTATTTGTAGGATAAACAAATAAGTGGACGAGAGAGAAAGTCAGAGAAAAGACTGTGGGACTGTGCTCAACAATCTGGCATACCTGTCAGTGACAGGAACTAAGAAATACACCACCAATTGTTGCCTGATATCATCACCATCAGGAGATACAGAACTCAGATGAAGTATTTCCCGTTTTCGCTCCAGGATAAGCCATTTCCAAAAGGGCTGCACTGGATCACTGATGCACAGCAAGGACAAAAGGAGGTGAATGTGAATGCTCTCATGTCTTAATTTGTACCGCTGTGCCTGTCCTCAGTTGCTATGACATGTCCAACTCTTTGCGACCCCATGAACTATAGCCTGTCAGGCTCCTCTGTCCACAGGATTTTTCCAGGCAACAATAGTGGAGTGGGTTGCCATTTCCTCCACCAGAGGATCTTCCTGACCCAGGAATTGAACCTGTGAACCCATGTCTCCTGCATTGGTAGGCAGATTTTTTTTTTTTTTTTTAACCTCTGAGCCACCTGGGAAGGCTCCAACTTGTTTTCTAGCTCTACAACAAGATGAAGAATTAAGATGCTTTAGCAGAGGATTTAGGGTATCCAGAGTTTGAGTTTGACTTCCCTGGTGGCTCAGATGGTAAAGCATCTGTCTACAATGCGGGAGACCTGGGTTCGATCCCTGGGTTGGGAAGATCCCCTGGAGAAGGAAATGGCAAGCCACTCCAGGACTATTGCCTCAAAAATCCCATGGACAGAGAAGCCTGGTAGGCTACAGTCCATGGGGTTGCAAAGAGTCGGACACGACTGAGCTACTTCACTTCACTTCACTTCAGAGCTTGAGTTGACTAGTGAACTTATCCTCTCCAGATGTGAAGGCTGGGATGCAGGAGAAATATATAGAAATTATAGATTCCATTATGAGGGATTCTGATGGCCTGTCATCCTTCACAGCGTCCAGACAGTGCTACCAACCTGCTATCTCATTCTCCTGGTGGCTACTGTAAAGAAACTTACTGATTCATCTTTGTTCAGATCACACTGTTATCTGGAACTACAGGGTATATCCAAACACTTGCTTGGTTTCCTGAGCACAGTAGACACTCAAATACACAAATTAAATGTATGAATTTCAGAAGATTTTTACAAATGGCAGCCAAAGAAAATTTACCATGCTCACACATTGTGGTGCACACGTAATTAAACATTTAATATTTGTTAGTAATCTGTCAGGTGCTTTTGGAATGATAAAGGTACTATCAGGTCATGAGTCACTCAATCACATCAAGCTCTTTGTGACCCCATAGACTGCAGATCGCCAGGCCTCTCTGCCCATGGAATTCTCCAGGGAACAATACTGGAGTGGGTAGCCATTCTCTTCTCCAGGAGATCTTCCCGATCCAGGGATCAAACCTGGGTCTCCTTCATTGAAGGTGGATCCTTAACCTTCTGAGCCAACAGGGAAGCCCCACTATCAGTGAACACTGGCAAACATTCCTAATAAAAAGGAGATTCTAAAATAGACCTGAAACTTTGACAGGAAGCCAATCAGAAAGTGAAATACATGATTGATAAGGCACTAGAAAGGTAAATGGTTGCTGATGACTGGTGGTTAACTATAGTTCATTTACCAAGAAAGTTACTCCAAGCTAAGATCATTTCCTCTGTTGCTAGAATCCTAAGTCAGTCAGGCAATAGGAGAGGACAGAAATCCCGTACCTGTCCTTGTGTTTGTGAAAACTCCAGTAACGAGGGAAGTGTGGGGCTAGATAAAGACAGGTTTTTTTTTGTTTGTTTTTGTTTTTGTTTTGCCGGCTGAATGACTACCAAAAAGTGCAGATTCAATGGTCTGGGAAGCACCAGGAAGGTGACCACCGGTGATGAGCTTTAGGTCTCCACCCTGACTCCATCGAAATCAGTGGTTTTACCAATGACTCTGCTTCTCACTAACAAGAGTCAATTGTGATAAATCATCGATTGATCAATTCATTTATTCAACTAATAGTTACTAAGCAGTTTTCATGTGATACCTGTTAAGCTGAGGGTCTTGGGTTAACCAAAAGAAATGGGACCATTACTGCTCTAAAGGAGCTCAGTTCAGGGGTGAAGAAAAAAAAGCAATCTGACATTTCTGTAAGTCTTCAGAATATAGTCCTATTCTATCTTAGGGACTTGATAAGTACCTGGAGCATGGCAGGGTCTATCCGACATCTTTCTACTGGACATCCATGAACACTTTCCTCTCCTCCTCCACATCCTATTAGAAAGCTCTTCCTTACCCATCAGCTGCCAGCTTAGATGTCATCTTTTTCAGAAAATCTTTTTTGTACTCACCCTACATCCACATCTGTCAAGGAGTGCAGCCTTCTCTATATGTCCTAGGTGGCTATGACCCTGGTAACATGTTATTTTACTCAGCAATAGCATTTTTTCTTTCCTCTCTTCCTGATTAGTCTATATGCTCTTTGGATTTAGGATCTGTGCCTCATTCATACTGTCTCTCTAGAATTCAACATAGTATGGGGCCAGTTACAGAGACTAAATATATCATTCAATATGAAGTTTAATGGTGTTCTGGCACTGAGACTGAATCTCAAAAACGTTCACAGTTTCTTCTATTTCTAAGATTTTTTTGAGGGCAATTAAACATGGTAGCCTAGGATTTCAGCTTTTGAACAAACGTGTTTGGAGCAAGAATTTGTAAAGAGCCCATTCTGGTGAAAGTGAAAGTCACTCAGTCATGTCCGACTCTTTGCGACCACATGAACTTTACAGTCCATGGAATTCTCCAGGCCAGAATACTGGAGTGGGTAACCTTTCCCTTTTCCAGGGGATCTTCCCAATCCAGGGATTGAATCCAGGTTTCCTGCATTGCAGGCGGATTCTTTACCAGCTGAGCCACAAAGGAATCCCAAGAATACTGGAGGGGGTAGCTTATCCCTTCTCCAGCAGATCTTCCCGACCCAGGAATTGAACCGGGGTCTCCTGCACTACAGGCAGATTCTTTACCAACTGAGCTATCAAGGAAGCCCTTACTAGTGAGTCATGAACTAATTCCCAGATTCAAACCTTCTCTTTTTGTCCTTATGGAAAATAATCTGTGATTCCACTGTGTGGGTCATTATGTTCAGTTAGGGACTGTTTACTAAACCTTAGGTTCTAAGTGCATTAGTAAGCTTGCTACACATCTGTGATAATCCCAGGATTAATACGCTGCCAGTTCCCGCTCAGTCGCTCAGTCATGTCTGATTCTTTTGTGACTCCTTGGGCTATAGCCCACCAGGCTTCTCTATGAAATTGCCCAAGCAAGAATACTGGAGTGGGTTGCCCTCCTTTAGGGGATCTTCCTGACCCAGGGATCAAACTTAAGTCTCCTGTATTACAGGCAGATTCTTTACTATCTGAGCCACCAGGGAGCCCATACATGTCAAATAGATAGCTAGTAAGAACCTACTATATACTACAGGGAGCTCTACTTGATATTCTCTAATGATCTATACAGGGAAATGATATAAAAAAGAAGAGATACATGTATATGTACAACTGATTCACTATGCTCTAACAAAACACTGTAATCAACTATACACCAATAAAACTTTTTAAAAAAGAATATATCCACAAACCAAGCACAGTTGAGCATAAGAGATGCAAATGCTAAATTGAAGCACACCACAGAAGAGTTTCCTAAGCATATATAAATAACCTTTTCAGACAAAAAATTTCTTAACTAAATATTCCAGTGTCAGTTCTCTGAAATCACTTATCTCTTGGGACTGATTAAATAGATTAGTTTTTCCCCCAATTACCTGGGCTTCAAATTAATTGCTCTTTGCCTCCCTTACTTCTAAAATGAAGTGCAGATCCACCATTTACGAAGTGATGAAAGTCATCATGATGAATATATTTTTAAGATATTGTCAGATGTGCTTGTGCTGATTTTTAATAATAGCTCCCAACTAATCAATAGATAATTTAATTTGAAAATGTGAAGCTGTAAACTTTAATGCGCTGTTTGGTATTTTCTTATTAATTGGAAAGATGGAAAGTCAACTTTTAGGTAGAGAGCTAGGGATGCACAGCAATTAAAATCATATCTTGAGGGTCTTCTCTGGTAGTCCACTGGTTAAGACGTCAACTTCCAGCAGGGGGTATGGGTTTGATCCCTAGTTGGAGAGCTAAGATCCCACATACCCCAGGGCCGGAAAACCAAAAAGCATAAAGTAAAAGCAGTATTGTAACAAATTCAATAAAGACTTTAATAATAGTCCGCATCAAAAAAATAAAATAAAATAAGTTCTTGAAGGTTCTGTGGCTTAAGGCAGATTTTGCTCCCAAGGACCACACTCTGTAGACATGGTCTTCAGTGGGAATCTTTGATCCTCCTCCATTCAAGAGACTAAGATTATCTCTGTGTCACATGCCAAGGCTCTGAGTTACTCTAAAAGCTCTCCTTCCCAATGTATATCTATATTCTTAATTTGGCTATGCTGGGTCTTAGTTGTGGCATGCAAAATCTAGTTCCCTGACCCGCAAGAGAACCTGGGCACCCTCCATTGGGAGTGTGGAGTCTTAACCACTGGACCACCAGGGAAGCCCCTAGTAATTTTTTTAGAACCTAAACAGGTTTTTATAACCAGACCCTGCAGAGAAAGACAGGGCTTTCTACTCCAGTGCATGGTCTTATCTTGTTTTACCCAAATCAGTCCATAAGGCCATGGTTGTAACAGACTAGTGTAGAACTCTACTGAATGC
This sequence comes from Madoqua kirkii, assembly GCA_006408675.1. Taxonomy (NCBI): domain Eukaryota; kingdom Metazoa; phylum Chordata; class Mammalia; order Artiodactyla; family Bovidae; genus Madoqua; species Madoqua kirkii. The sequence continues at coordinate 10,989 of SJYC01137799.1, read as the reverse complement.
TAAGTTGTCCAGGGAACTGACCATTCCCTCTAAAACCATTTGCATTTGTTCATGCCACCTAGTCCAGCAGGTCTGTTCCTATCACTGTATTTAAGGATTTGTTTAAATGCATACATTTCCTTGGTATCAAAAGTAACACAGGTTATAACTGCAAGACACAAAGGATGGATAATTTGTCAGAGAATTCCTTTTGACTTGAAAACACTTCACAATGTTATAATTATGGACATGTGTCATTTTATGTTTATATTAACCCACAGACTGTACTCTTGAGAGTCCCTCGGACTGCAAGGAGATCCGACCAGTCCATTCTGAAGGAGATCAGCCCTGGGATTGCTTTGGAGGGAATGATGCTAAAGCTGAAACTCCAGTACTTTGGCCACCTCATGAGAAGAGTTGACTCATTGGAAAAGACTCTGATGCTGCGAGGGATTGGGGGCAGGAGGAGAAGGGGACGACCGAGGATGAGATGGCTGGATGGCATCACGGACTCGATGGACGTGAGTCTGAGTGAACTCCAAGAGATGGTGATGGACAGGGAGGCCTGGCGTGCTGCAATTCATGGGGTCACAAAGAGTCGGACACGACTGAGCAACTGAACTGAACTGAACTGATAGACTGTACAACATCAAGGGTGAACCTTCATGTAAATTATGGACTCTGAGTGATTATGATATCAGTGTGGTTTCCTCAGCTGTCAAAAATGCACCACTGTCATGGGAGATGTGGCTAATGGGGGAGGGTATGCATGTGGCGGGGACAGGGTATACGAGGGAATCTCTATAACTGTCCTCTTAATTTTACTGTATCCGCATCAAAAAAATAAAATAAAATAAGTTCTTGAAGGTTCTGTGGCTTAAGGCAGATTTTGCTCCCAAGGACCACACTCTGTAGACATGGTCTTCAGTGGGAATCTTTGATCCTCCTCCATTCAAGAGACTAAGATTATCTCTGTGTCACATGCCAAGGCTCTGAGTTACTCTAAAAGCTCTCCTTCCCAATGTATATCTATATTCTTAATTTGGCTATGCTGGGTCTTAGTTGTGGCATGCAAAATCTAGTTCCCTGACCCGCAAGAGAACCTGGGCACCCTCCATTGGGAGTGTGGAGTCTTAACCACTGGACCACCAGGGAAGCCCCTAGTAATTTTTTTAGAACCTAAACAGGTTTTTATAACCAGACCCTGCAGAGAAAGACAGGGCTTTCTACTCCAGTGCATGGTCTTATCTTGTTTTACCCAAATCAGTCCATAAGGCCATGGTTGTAACAGACTAGTGTAGAACTCTACTGAATGCTAAGTTGTCCAGGGAACTGACCATTCCCTCTAAAACCATTTGCATTTGTTCATGCCACCTAGTCCAGCAGGTCTGTTCCTATCACTGTATTTAAGGATTTGTTTTAAATGCATACATTTCCTTGGTATCAAAAGTAACACAGGTTATAACTGCAAGACACAAAGGATGGATAATTTGTCAGAGAATTCCTTTTGACTTGAAAACACTTCACAATGTTATAATTATGGACATGTGTCATTTTATGTTTATATTAACCCACAGACTGTACTCTTGAGAGTCCCTCGGACTGCAAGGAGATCCGACCAGTCCATTCTGAAGGAGATCAGCCCTGGGATTGCTTTGGAGGGAATGATGCTAAAGCTGAAACTCCAGTACTTTGGCCACCTCATGAGAAGAGTTGACTCATTGGAAAAGACTCTGATGCTGCGAGGGATTGGGGGCAGGAGGAGAAGGGGACGACCGAGGATGAGATGGCTGGATGGCATCACGGACTCGATGGACGTGAGTCTGAGTGAACTCCAAGAGATGGTGATGGACAGGGAGGCCTGGCGTGCTGCAATTCATGGGGTCACAAAGAGTCGGACACGACTGAGCAACTGAACTGAACTGAACTGATAGACTGTACAACATCAAGGGTGAACCTTCATGTAAATTATGGACTCTGAGTGATTATGATATCAGTGTGGTTTCCTCAGCTGTCAAAAATGCACCACTGTCATGGGAGATGTGGCTAATGGGGGAGGGTATGCATGTGGCGGGGACAGGGTATACGAGGGAATCTCTATAACTGTCCTCTTAATTTTACTGTAAACCTAAAACTGCAAATGGAGCTTAAGATGCAAAAAAAAAAAGTACCTAAAAAATATAATACTCTTAGACTCCTGACTCCCCTTTCACCTTTATATACAACAGAAAAGTAGAGACAAATACTAATGCTAATGCCATCTTCTGGGCCTCCCTGGTGACTCAGCAGTAAAGAATCCACTCACGATCCCGGAGACTCGTGTTCAATCGTTGTGTCGGGAAGGTCCCCTGGAGTAGGAAATGGCAACCCACTCCAATATTTTTGCTTGGGAAAGCTCATGGACAGAGGAGCCTGGTGGGCTACAGTCCATGGGATTGCAAAGAGTTGGACACAACTGAACATGCATGAACATACATAAAACCAGCCTGTAATGGACCATGGCCAAAGCTTTGCACATATTGCTTAGCATAAATTTAGTCAAGGAAAGGGACTGTACATGCTAAGTCTATAGAAGGCTACTATCAAAGTTGAAATTTAAGCAAAGGCAAAGACAAAGTGAAAATAGATGACAGATTCATATAAAATCCTGCATGAAAAAGAAGAGACCCCACCACAGATACACAAACTCAAACCCAAGAACGAAAATGACGGCAACAGTCAGGTGGGCAGGAGCGGAAGGCAAAAACACGTGCACACAGGTACACACACACACACACACACACACACACACACACACACAGGGGACCGACATACTTTGAAATGAAGCCACTTGTGTTGCAAATTAACTGGCAAGACAGAGGTAAGTGATAGGAAACTGCTGACTCTACTACATTTCAACTTTGCTTCCAGAGAATCTAATCACATTCTTTGTCTTATAGCAGAAAACTAACCACCAGGAAAGAGAAGACCTGTTCTCATGATAATTTGATTAACTCATTGTACAAAGGGATACAAGTTAAAGATCCATTTTTCTATTTGAAAAATCACAGGTTCTTCCTCTTTCTAAACACTTCCTTTTCCCTCTCTGAGCCCCTATCACCACCCAGTCCATAAATTTTACTAGGAAAAGGTTTCTTATCTCATTAGGGTAAAACACATTATCTGGAATTTCTTTTATTTATAAGATAATGTCACCTTGTGCCCCCACCACCAGTTTTTAAATGCCTGTAAGGGGCTCCCTCAGTGGCTCAGATGGTAAATAATCTGCCTGCAATGCAGGAGACACAGGTTCAATCCCTGGGTTGGGATGATCCCCTGGAGGAGGAAAAGGCAAACCACTCCAGTATTCTTGCCTGGAAATTTCCATGGACAGAGGAGATGCGGTCCATGGGGTCCAGCAAAGAGTTGGACAGGACTGAATGATTGAGGACGCAGCACATAATCAGACTCCCTGACAACTGATGTAAACTTTTATGCAGGATTTCCTTCCTCTCAGTTAAGAATGACTAGCGGGATGGTGTGTCTGGCTACTGATGCACGAGGATCAAGAGTGTGAAGCGATCACTTGGTACAATTTGAGGATATTCCCGGACAAGGATGTGTGCTGTTTTGAATGATATTTAAATTGCTCTAATATATTCCAGGCTGGACTCCCATGTCAATTCATCAGTGCCAAGGCTCTGCCTAACATTTTGCTACAAACTGGGTTCAATTGTAATTTGTCAACCCCAGCACCCGTTGCTATGACAAATAGCTTCGGTCTGGTTAATCTTTTGAACATAATAGCATCTGCTACTTTGATAAATCTGTTATGTTGTGGTTTACATATGCTTTGGGGAAAATTTTTATTGGGACATTTTACACTAAATTATCTCTAGTCTACATTAACAAAACAAGTGGAGGAGCTGATGCTGATGGTAGCTTCTGGGGTCTCAAGAATGCCAGTTTTTCTTGGATTGCAAGCCTTGAAGGGGGTGGTGAAGAGGACAGGTTTTAGAGTCAAATTACATAGTTTTTTTTTTTCTTAAAGATCTGTTAATACTTTATTAGTATTTTTTGGATAGACAAAATATAATGCAAACCAAATAAAATGTTTTATCTTCTTTTTAGTTCAATAAAAACAACTGACATTCTGACAGCTGTTTCTTCTCTGCTAAAGAATTAGTGATAGAATAGTTAGACACACGGTTGACACTTACTGTATAATAATATGCACAAGTTATCTTTTAACAATTGTAATCCTAAAATGTGTTCTTTATATTTTTACCTTGTAATAGAGGAGCCATGCTCTCATAAACAAAATTTACTAATGACAAAATAATTTTACAGAGAGCAACAAAAAGACTTTTAAATTAAGTCCTTAAATAAAAGGATATAGAACAACAGAATATAAGTTGTTGGGTTAAGAAGGTTGTTTAAACTAGACCCACAAACCAGGTAGTTTTAAATCACCGATCCATGTTGACTTACCTGCGCCTTTTCCCCAACTTTCTAAGCCCTGTTTTTTGTTTTTCTCTTTAGTGAAATAAAGAGAATAATTTAAACAGCCCTTCAAAAATGGGAGGGTACAGGCTCAAGGGGGAGGGGGTTACAAGTATACATATAGCTGATTCATGTTGTTGTACAGCAGAAGTTAACACATCATAACGTAATTATCTTCCAAGTTAAAAATGAATAAATAATTTTTTAAAATGTAAATGGTTTCTGAAAATAAATGTGAGGGTTCAGAGTGATCATTCATAAAAAGTACACATTAAAAAGAACCAATAAGCTCAGTGTGTGGCTCCACGTTTTACATAAAACCTCTGACAAGAATTGCCAAGACCGCACATTTTTCACAATGGCTGAAAGCAGTTTAGACTTCGGGAGGTGTCTACTGTGAATGCCACCATCCAGAAAACTCGCAAAGCAGGCCCGCTGCAGGCGGAGGCGGCCGGGTCCCCAGGGACTGCTCCCTCGGAAGGACCTCTCCGTGCACTGTCATCCAAGCCAGGCTGATAAGATTGCCGAAGTGGGCACTTACTGACCTCAGCTCTCCATTTGGAACTGGCTGTAAATTGCCCCTCTCGGTCTTAACACACAGGATGTTTCTACTTGGGGAAAGTGCATCAGCTGCAGTTTTCAGGAATGCATCCTCAAAAAGTCAATTTCACCTTTTGGCAGTTCTGAAAGCATCCCGATTACGTTAAGGGCAATAGCTCTGAATAAGGGGACTGGTCATAAGAGGGTGGGGGGAACGGCAAGAGAAAGAGTTTCAAGGGGTGACAAGCAGTTATTTTTAATAAGGGGAAAGTGACAGGACAGGAAGAGAATTCTCCTGTAATATATCTAAAGCAGAGTGATTAAAAGTTCTTGTGTGTGTTTTTTTCCTTTTTTTAAGTTCTAATTCCTTACAGAGACAAGAGCCATGGTACTCCACAATAAAAAATTGAAACAACATGATGCCCCACTGACTTAGAGATAAATGAAACATCAAAACTCCAGTAAATATTTAAGGCGTTCTGACAGGTTATCTTGGCATTAAAACATTCCATTTCCTGCTTTTCTCCTCTCTCTGCATCTCTCTGACTTTCTCTGTCTTCCTGAATCTCTCTTGCTCTCTGAATCTCTCTCTGACTTACTCTGCCTCTCTGAATCTTGCCCAAAGCACCACCTGTATAAAAACATGGAAACTTACATTACCATATGTAAAATACACAGCCAATGGGAATTTGCTGTATGACTCACGGAACTCAAATGGGGGTTCTGTATCAAACTAGTGGGGTGGTATGAGGAGGGAAAAGGGAGTGGTATTCAAGGGGGAGGGGACATATCTATGTACATTCATGGCTGATCATGTTGATGTTTGACAGAAAAGAACAAAATTCTGCAAAGCAATTATCCTTCAATTAAAAAATAAACTAACTTTTAAAAATGTACTCCCTAAATATTCACTGCCATGCAATCAATGAAAAAAGATAATTGAGGCCAATTTGTAGAGGGCAATTGTCTGTGTGAATTAATGTTGAGGAGGGCACAAACAGTGTTTTAATTTTCCTCATAAAAAAGAGCTGAAATTATAAATAAACCACCAGGAAAGGACTTCAGATGCTAAATCCTCAACGACAGGTTTTGAAATATGATTCTCAAGATGGCTTTACATTCACAAATAAACTTGACTCCAATTTATACAAACTTTTTTTTTTTTTTTAGGAAGATAATTATACCCAGCACCACTTAAGCGGTTAGGATGGAGGCTCGTGAGTTGAGGGTGGGAGAGGAATCAGCAAAGCATTTCTGGAACTTGCTCAAAATGAACCAGGTGAACATTCTGATGGGAAACCCAAAGCCGAGGCCCTTGTATTGCTGCAGCTGCCAAGAGCTGAGTCTGGCAATCAATTTATATTCAAAAGAAAATACTATCATGGTACCAGGTAAAATGATCTGTGTGCATATACCTCAGAATAGTTAGGTACAATCGTAGGTGTCTTTATTTTTCATTCTGAAGTGGGATATGTGTACAGTATACACGACCCAGCAATCACGGGGTCCCAGATGATAAGTGAGCTCCAAGAAGGCATGCGAAGAACACCCAGCTCCTCAAGGAGCCAGGCTCCTCCTCGTCAGTAATTAAGCATTCAGACCAGTAAACAGCTTGCTTGGAATGATTTTATGACAAATGACCGAGAGCATATCAACCGGAAAACTCAGCTAGGCAAAAAAATCCCTCAAGCCCAGGAAGCTCAATCAATGCAGAGCAGACAGCAGCGTGGATGGCAGCAGCATCCTCTCACCCTGAACCGCATAAATCCAAAAAGGCCAGAACCGCTTCACTGGCTCTGACACCGAGAAGGAGGGAAGGGGGAGGTGGGAAGGGGGAGGCTCAGGGTGGAAGGAAGGGAAGAGAAGGAAGATAAGAGACGCTGTCTCAGGAATGCGGCTGCTCTATTTTTAGTTTCTTAAGGAACATCCATACTGCTCTCTACAGTGGCTAACAACCCTCAGAATGAAAGAAAATATTTGCAAACAAAACAACGTGTAAAGGATTCATCTCCAAAATATACAAACAGTTTATGGAGCCCAATATATATATATTTTTAATTCAATTTAAAAAAAAACTGGGCAGAAGACCTAAATAGACAGCTCTCCAAAGAAACATACAGATGGCCAAGAGGCACATAAAAAGATACTGAACATCACTGATGATTAGAGACATGTAAATCAAAACTGAAAAGCGGTATCACCTCACATGGATCTGAATGACCGTTATAAAAAAAAAAATCTATAAACATGCTGGAGAGCATGTGGTGAAAAGGGGACTCTCTTGCACTGTTGGAGGGAATGTAACTATGTAACGAGTTGGAAGATTGCATTGACATATATACACTACCATGCATAAAATAGCTAGCTAGCGGAAGCTACGGTATAGCACAGAGAGCTCAGCTCAGTGTTCTGTATTGACCCAGAGGGGTGGGATGAGGGGATGGGAGGGGGGTTCAAGGGGGATGAGATATATTTATACATATAGCTAATTTACTTTGTTGTACAGCAGAAACTAACAACACTGTATTGCAATTATACTTCAGTTAACAAAAAACATTTCTCTTTCTTCTTCTTGGTCTGATGCTTCTTCTACTTTGAGAAGTTGATGAGGAAACCAAACTGCACTATTTCTATTCAGGCAGATAAAACACACATGCAAACAAAAGACAAAAACGAGCCCCAAATCATGAAGCAGGGGGTAGAAGGGGACTCAAGGGGTGACGGGAAGATAATCCTGCTACAAACATGGTCCTCAAACGATCCTCAAGTCAGAATGGATGTGAGATGCAAGCATAGAATTTAAAACTCAGTTTGAAAGTAGTGTTAGTCATTCATTCATGTCCACCTCTTTGTGACCCCATGGACTATAGCCTGCCAGGCTCTTCTGTCCATGGAATTCTCCAGGCAAGAATACTGGAGTGGGTTGCCATTTCCTTCTCCAGCAATCTTCCCGACCAAGGGATCAAACCTATGTCTCTTATATTGCAGGCAGATGCTTTATCATCTGAGCCACCAAACTCAGTCCACGAGTTATCAATGTGATTGTTAACTTTGGTAGTATACAGTCCCAACATTTTATTATTTAGCATTGGTAAACCTACGGAAAAGTTGAAATACATTTCCAGCAAATAGGTATTACCCACACCTGTACTCTACTCTTAGCATTTTTCTAGGCTTTTGCTTCATCTCAGAACTTTCCATATGCCTATCCCTCCAAAAATCCATCTTATTTTCAGTGCATTTTGAAGTAAATTTCAGACATCATCACCACCCCCTTTTATACTTTTGAGCACTGCTGCTGCTGCTAAGTCGCTTCAGTCGTGTCCGACTCTGTGCAACCCCACAGACAGCAGCCCACCAGGCTTTTCCATCCCTGAGATTCTCCAGGCAAGAATATTGGAGTGTGTTTCCATTTCCTCCTCCAATGCATGAAAGTGAAAAGTGAAAGTGAAAGTGAAAGTGAAAATGAGGTCGCTCAGTCGTGTGTCCGACTTAGCAACCCTATGGACTGCAGCCCTCCAGGCTCCTCCGTCCATGGGATTTTCCAGGCAAGAGTACTGGAGTGGCTTGCCATTGCCTTCTCCACTTTTGAGCACTGCTAAGTTGCTTCAGTCATGTCCGACTCTGTGCAACCCCATAGACGGCAGCCCACCAGGCTCCGCCATCCCTGGGATTCTCCAAGCAAGAACACTGGAGTGGGTTGCCATTTCCTTCTTCAATGAGCACATGTGATATTAACTCAAACTCAATGCCTGCATTCTTCATGCCATCATGACTTCATACAACTCCATGACAACTATGAAATAGTTAACATAAATTCTCAAATTTGCACAAATTTCCAAAGAGAATACACATCAAATTCAAATGTGCATTTTTTCCTTCTCAAAAAAAAAATTAAATTACTATGTAGCCACTGCTTATAAACACCTGGTCGTTCAGGAGAGAAAGATTCTCTGGGAAAACACATAAACTTAACTATGTGATTCTATTTAATTTTGAGCAGAACAGCTGGTAGCACATGTGATATTAACTCAAACTCAATGCCTGCATTCTTCATGCCATCATGACTTCATACAACTCCATGACAACTATGAAATAGTTAACATAAATTCTCAAATTTGCACAAATTTCCAAAGAGAATACACATCAAATTCAAATGTGCATTTTTTCCTTCTCAAAAAAAAAATTAAATTACTATGTAGCCACTGCTTATAAACACCTGGTCGTTCAGGAGAGAAAGATTCTCTGGGAAAACACATAAACTTAACTATGTGATTCTATTTAATTTTGAGCAGAACAGCTGGAAGGAAAGATAGAATTCCAAAATGAGGGAAACATTAGAGTAGAGAGGGCTTCCCTCATAGCTCAGCTGGTAAAGAAGCCGCCTGCAGTGCAGGAGACCCTGGTTCGATTCCTGGGTCAGGACGATCCCCTGGAGAAGGGAAAGGCTACCCAGTCCAGTAATCTTGGGCTTCCCCTGTGGCTCAGCTGTTGAAGAATCTGCATGCAATGTGGGAGACCTGGGTTCAATTCCTGGTTTGGGAAGACCCCCTGGAAAAGGGAAAGGCTACCCACTCCAGTATTCTTGTCTGGAGAATCCCATGGACAGAGAAGCCTGGTGGGCAACAGTTCATGGGGTTGCAAAGAGTCAGACGCAACTGAGTGACTGAACTAACTATGATAAGGTGACCTGAGAAGTCTAAAGAAGCTTAAAGCATTCAGCTGAGCCAACACAGAAAAGAACACCAAGTTCAGCTGACAGCAAGTTCCCGCTACACAGAGTATCCTCTAAGATCTCAAAAGTCTACACGTATCTGAAAAACGTGAAATTTTCTATGGCCAGTTTCTTGGTTCATTCCTCCAACTTTTCTCACATGGATGTAGCTTATTAATTAGACTGAGATCATCCCATTCCATCCAAGACTGTCAAAGTTATTGCAGGTTTGGAGTACATCCAAATTTCATCTTAATCTGTCCTTCAGTGTTATAGATGACAAATCAATATTTTTAATACTTTTTCCATCTTAATGTTTTCTGATGGAACAGAGCCAGCACGTCCTGCAAGAAATATGCAGACAACTAAAGCTATACTTTGAACATAATGGAATGCAGAAACACCGGTTTTATGGTACATGCAGGCAGTGGGTCACTGGAGTGGACGGACTCACAGCAGGAGTTAGAGAAATTAACACCTTTCTGACGTTGAAAGCAGCGGTAACTTGTTACTGAGTCACCTATTCCAACTGGGATCCTATTAAAGTGCTTGATTTGAGGGCAAGGACATAAAATCTCAATTAAAAATATTGTTTGCTAAATCCTGGACTCACGCTGGTACCCGTGGAAATTTCATATAAACCAGCAGCGCTTCTCCATCTAAAATTCAATTATGTAAGCCCAAGATCATACCTGGTCAGAGACAGCTTCATTATGAAAATAATAACAAGCAAGTTATGATAATCACCTATTCTTCCCAAGATCATGGGGGTAGTAAATGGTACCAGTTCAACTCCCAGGACTGCTGCTCCTGGCTCTATCAGCTCAAGGGCTTCGCTCGTGGCTCAGATGGTAAATAATCTGTCTGCAATGCAGGAAACCTGGTTCAATCCCTGGGTCAGGAAGAGTCCTTGAAGAAGGAAATGACTATCCACTTCAGTACTGTTGCTTGGAGAATCCCACGGAAAGAGGAGCCTGGTGGGCTACAGTCCTTGGGGTTGCAAAGAGTCGGACACAACAGAGCAACTAAGGCTTTCACCTCACGTTTCAAGTAGCAAGCAGAGGGAAACCAAGGGACTGAAGGAATAAGGCACCATCAATGGGCTTTCTGTGACACTGCCTGCAGTCTGAGTCAAATCCATTTCAAAACTCCCAAATCAGGTGATGGAATAAATACTATATGTTCTTCCTCTATTCTATTCAATTCAGAGGGTGACTCCATTTCATCTCACCTGCAAATAAAGTGAATCCCTAGAAGAAATGAAATAGCCATCA
>SJYC01137798.1:0-11846 GCA_006408675.1 Madoqua kirkii | reverse complement strand
ACCTGATGCAAAGTGCTGACTCATTTGAAAAGACCCTGATGCTGGGAAAGATTGAAGGCAGGAGGAGAAGGGGACAACAGAGGATGAGATGGATGGATGGTATCACTGACTCAATGGACATGAGTTTGAGTGAACCCCGGGAGTTCGTGATGGACAGTGTGGCCTGGCATGTTGCAGTCCATAGGGTCGCTAAGATTCGGACCGGACTGAGCAACTGAACTGAACCAATAAAGTGAGCAATTGCTGCAGATGAAAGCAGACACAGAAAATGAGGATGTTCTGTCTATCCAAGTGTGAAAGTTCCAAGCATATGGACCACATACTTTCAGGGCATGTTATCCACCAGGGTTCTTGGCTTCCTTAATCAATAGAAACTGATCCGAGGCCAGATGAGAAATTCAGGAATGTTTTTGGTAAGAAGTGAGAACAAGTACCGGATTCTTCTGCTCCCTCCCCAAGTAGGGAGAGCAGGTTCTTTACGTGTAGTGAGACTGTGCGGGGGCTCCAGGGTTTGGACTGAAGGGAGGGCTTAGGTGGCTCACCCACCCTCTTTGAGGTGCTCAGTGCAGGGGACATGTGCAGTCCCTCGCTCTTGCCCCAGGCTCTCTAGAAGCATCAGTTGAGTTTTTGGTCTTTTTGTATCTTGTCCATAAGTTGCCCCAACTGCACATGCATGCAGTTATTTTTCAGGCCCTTATAATTTTTTTTTTTGTATTCTATTGCTCCAGGAGAGGTTTGTCCAGGTGTGAGCACTGCAGGAAATGGTCCCAGGTCCCAGTCTGTCTCATAGGTACTGGTCACCGCATTTCTCTTTAGTTAGCACATTTTCTTTTCTTTTCTTTTTTTTTTTTTGAGATCCAATATCTTTTATTTATTTTTTTTTAATTTTTTTAAATTTAATACTTTATTCTATTTTACAGTACTGTATTGGTTTTGCCATACATTGACATGAATCAGCCACAAGTGTACACGATCTCCCCATGCTGAGGCCCCTTCCCATCTCCCTCCCCCCCCATCTAGGCCGATATCACTGATAAACATAGATGCAAAAATTCTTAACAAAATCCTAGCAATCAGAATCCAACAACACATTTTCTAAATATATCTTTAATCCATCCTCTTCTCTGTTTGGGGCCATTGCTCCGTCTTTCCTGTATCACAGAAAAACTTCCTTTTCAGCCTTCTATGCCTTGTCCAGGCTACAGTCAGCAAAAGTGACCTAATACTTTACATCAGAGCCTGGTACCTCCTACTTGAAATCCATCATTATCCCTCACTGTGTCATAAATTAAACATAAACTGCTTAAAAGGCCTTCCTCTTCAACTCCACTTTCTACCACCCTCCTGACTCACCCTCTGTGCCTTACGACAACCACCTTTCTTAGTTCTTTCCCACACTGTCTCTGTTTCTAGAATGTGCTCCGTCTTTTGGGACCAGAGGGCACCTTGGCATCACTTAGATCTCTGCTTCAGTGGGTCCTCCTCAGAGAGAATGCTGGCCAGCTGATCCGAGGCACACACCACTGTAGTTTCCACCAGCGCTCACTGTTTTAGCCCTCGGGTTCCTTTAAGACATGAGTCCCTTTTGGCACTATTTGTCCTCATTTTTTTTTAAAAACCAAACCCCTTTAAAAGCGGGGCATAAACTGACTCATCTTTTCTTTTACAAATTTTTTATTTATTTTTAAACTTATTTATTTTAACTGGAGGCTAATTACTTTACAATATTGTATTGGTTCAAATTTATTTTTTAATTGAAGGATAATTGCTTTAGAGAATTTTGTTGTTTTCTGTCCAACATCAACATGAATCAGTTTTTCACAAGTTTCCTGTTCTTGCCAAAGAAATAATCAGTCTATAAAGGAAAAGAAAGATCCCTCTCTTACTCAACTCTCTACCCCCAACACATGTGGTAACCCCTCAACAGTATCAATAAATAATAAGCCTCTGACTTCAAGACTGAATGTTTCTGTCCTGAGGTCACAGCACGTGTCACCTTTCATATCAATTATCAAATTTATATCTCTCCCAGTGATGGACAAGGAGTAACTTCAGATGCCCCACTCTGGTCACCAGTTTACATTACAGCTCTTTGCCAATTTATTTGAGTCTCTGATACACTGCTGGTTGATACCACACCAAGAAGAATATGTCACGAAATATGAAATGTGAATTTAAAAAACAGAGTATCTTAGTAGTTGGAAAACATAAATTATGCTCAAGCCAGCCCAGTTTCAGCTCCTGCTGCTATTTTAAGCCCAGCTGCAATTAAGTGCCTAAATGCCATAACATGACATCCATCACCAACCTCCTCTCGCTGACCCATTATTAAAACCAAGAAGTGCTGTGAGGCTATGAGAATTATTCAATACAAATGACTTAACAGCTATTGATGAATTTACCTTTAACAAATGCCCTCCGGTAGAGCTCATGATTCAGTAGGTTTTGTTATATTTTTTCCCCCTTCTCCAGGATACCCTTCTGCTTTATCCGGCACACTACTCAATGCAGACACACAGCTGCAGTTCTGACGGTAACAGAAAGATCATAACCCGATACACCTCTACTGAAATCTTAATGTTAGCCCCTGGGTGATAGCTACATCAATTTCAAAGATGTCCTTCCAACCCAAGGCTGTTAAGAGAGAAAAATTCATAAAACTCTGAGAGTACCCTCTTTTCATTTGTGTGTCGACAACTCCCAATAGCCGGAGACAGTTAGCTTGGTCCTTATTATATTCTGAGGATGTAGAGAAAAGTGTTTCAGAAATGTGTTTCCTGTTGACTATTATTCCAAGGGAGACAGAAAGCAAGAGGAAATGAAAACATTTTGCATTGCATTCTTCAGTGGTTTTAACCATAAGGCTGCTCGGTTGACACTGAGAAACTTTCCGAGTCGCTGTTACTCTTAAGCAAGAATCTGCACACAGCAAATGCTGCTGGCTCATTATTCAGTGAGGTCACTTAGATTCGTTACCCTCAATATATCGATTAGGAAAGAGTGCCCCAGAGATGAAGAAGGTATAGGCGGTCAATAGATGGTGGGATGAAGGGAGAGAAAACGAGCTTTGAAATCTGCTTGGTTGCCTCCCGGGGACGTGCTTAGGGGCAGGTTTATTTACACGCCCTTGGACCTCAGTGTGCTCATCTGTAAATTGGGGGGAAAGGTACTTCCAGGGTTGGTTATGTGTATAAAGCACTCAGGTGCATCCACTGAGGGATTCTTGGGGGAAGAGCGATAGCGCTCACCTTCTCCCAGGCACTGTGTGAAGTGACTCGTATATACCTCCATTCTTGCATGTAATCAGGCTGACGTCATGGCTGACCTACTGTAAGGGTGGGGAATCCAGACTCAGAAGAGAGGGCAACTTATGCAAACAAGACCTTGCCTCTAAACTACTGCAGACTCGGGACTCATATCCAGATCTGTGTGAGGCCACAATCTGTCCTCCTGAACACTATATGCCCCCGCCCCTACCACCAGCAGTTTCTCACTAAATATTGAGCTTCAGTGTCAACTGTGGAAAGACAGGTTGGACTCTTCACAGATACTCAGATTAGTTCCTCATGTCATATACTCCCATGATAAAAAGAAGAAAACTCCTTCCCTTTCAAAAGTGTGTATCTCACCCATAATTATTACACAAGGTCTGTGTTCTTCCTTAGACCAGGTTAGGGATTTTTGCAGTCTTACTGTGGAATCCTTGACATCTTGTAGGTACTCAACAAAATTTTACTGAATGAAGGATAGAAATTAAGATGAGCAATTATAACCTCTGAGAATTCTTAATACATCAAAACCAAACTCAAATGCTCTACACTCCAAATAAGCTGTGTATATGCATAGGAAATCAACCTTGAATGTTCTTTGGAAGGACTGATGCTGAAACTAAAGCCCAAGTATTTTGGCCACCTGATGTGAAGAGCTATCTCACTGGAAAAGACCCTGATGCTGCGAAAGATTGAGGGCAGGTGGAGAAGGAGGTGGCAGAGGATGAGATGGTGGGATGGCATCACTGATTCAATGAATGTGACTTTGAGCAAACTCCAGGAGATAGCAAAGGACAGGGAAGCCTGAGGTGCTGCAGTCCATGGGGTTGCAAAGAGTCAGGCATGATCTAGGGATGGAATAACAACTATATATATATGTATATGTATATGTATATGGATACGTATGTATCTATGTATGTATGTATGTGAGGAGAT
This sequence comes from Madoqua kirkii, assembly GCA_006408675.1. Lineage (NCBI taxonomy): Eukaryota > Metazoa > Chordata > Mammalia > Artiodactyla > Bovidae > Madoqua > Madoqua kirkii. The sequence goes on along the minus strand of SJYC01137798.1, from coordinate 7,641 downwards.
AGCAAAGATGGACTCCATAAAGGACAGAAATGGTATGGACCTAACAGAAGCAGAAGATGTTAAGAAGAGGTGGCAAGAATACACAGAAGAACTGTACAAAAAGATCTCCATGACTCAGATAATCACAATGGTGTGATCACTCACCTAGAGCCAGACATCCTGGAATGTGAAGTCAAGTGGGTCTTAGGAAGTATCACTATGAACAAAGCTAGTGGAGGTGATGGAATTCCAGTTGAGCTCTTTCAAATCCTGAAAGATGATGCTGTGAAAGTGCTGCACTCAGTATGCCAGCAAATTGGGAAAACTCAGCAGTGGCCACAGGACTGGAAAAGGTCAGTTTTCATTTTAATCCCAAAGAAAGGCAATGCCAAAGAATGCTCAAACTACTGCACAATTGCACTCATCTCACACGCTAGTAAAGAAATGCTCAAAATTCTCCAAGTCAGGCTTCAGCAATATGTGAACCATGAAATTGCAGATGTTCAAGCTGGTTTTAGAAAAGGCAGAGGAACCAGAGATCAAATTGTCAACATCTGCTGGATCATGGAAAAAGCAAGAGAGTTCCAGAAACATATCTATTTGTGCTTTATTGACTATGCCAAAGCCTTTGACTGTGTGTATCACAATAAAGTGTGGAAAATTCTGAAAGAGATGAGAATACCAGACCACCTGACCTGCCTCTTGAGAAATCTATATGCAGGTCAGGAAGCAACAGTTAGAACTGGACATGGAACAACAGACTGGTTCCAAATAGGAAAAGGAGTACGTCAAGGCTGTATATTGTCACCCTGCTTATTTAACTTCTATGCAGAGTACATCATGAGAAATGCTGGGCTGGAAAAGCACAAGCTGGAATCAAGATTGCCAGGAGAAATATCAATAACGTCAGATATGCAGATGACACCATCCTTATGGCAGAAAGTGAAGAGGAACTACTAAAAAGCCTCTTGATGAAAGTGAAAGAAGAGAGTACAAAAGCTGGCTTAAAACTCAACATTCAGAAAACGAAGATCATGGCATCCTGTCCCATCACTTTATGGTAAATAGATGGGGAAACAGTGGAACAGTGTCAGACTTTATTTTGGGAGGCTCCAAAATCACTGCAGATGGTGATTGCAGCCATGAAATTAAAAGTTGCTTACTCCTTGGAAGGAAAGTTATGACCGACCCAGATAGCACATTAAAAAGCAGAGAGATTACTTTACCAACAAAGGTCTGTCTAGTCAAGGCTATGGTTTTTCCAGTGGTCATGTATGGATTTGAGGGTTGGACTGTGAAGAAGGCTGAGTGCCGAAGAATTGATGCTTTTGAACTGTGGTGCTAGAGAAGATTCTTGCAAGTCTCTTGGACTGCAAGGAGGTCCAACCAGTCCATCCTAAAGGAGATCAGTCCTGGGTGTTCATCGGAAGGACTGATGCTGAGGCTGAAACTCCAATACTTTGGCCACCTCATGTGAAGAGTTCATTCACTGGAAAAGACCCTGATGCTGGGAGGGATTAGGGGCAGGAGAAGGGGATGACAGAGGATGAGATGGCTGGATGGCATCACTGACTCGATGGACGTGAGTTTGGGTGAACTCTGAGAGTTGGTGATGGACAGAGAGATCTGGCATGCTGTGATTCATGGGGTCGCGAAGAGTCAGACACGACTGAGCGACTGAACTGAACTGAACTGATATTATGTATATATGCATGTCATATATATGTCTGTCTGTCTGTCTATCTATCTGGTGTAGACGAGGAAAAAGAAAGAAGGGAAGGAGTAAGGAAGACCGTGTTTGTATACCTCTGGTATCTATCAAATTGGCCAAAAGTTCCTTCATGATTTTCCTAAAATCTTATGGAAAAACCCAAACCAAATTTTTGGCCAGTCCAACGCCCACAGCATAGCACTGAATCTATAACGGCATTTAGTCAAACGTACATTTATTGTCTAATTGAGATGCTAGTAAATCACACCAAAAGTAATGTCAGAAGGGATTTGCTTACCTGATTCAAATTAAATATACAACCTCAGTTAATACAAAAAAAAGTATCAGTAAAACAGCACAATAAATACGAGTGCCGTTTCTCATGAAAAATCCATCAAGCCACACCTCTGAGTGCTGAATGTGTCTTTTAAAAGAGGAGGGAGTTAGCAAACACAGCCTAACCCTCATGATGCTGAGGCTGACACGGTGTTATGTTTTCCACTAGTTTTACAGTTTTGAAGCTACAAGGTATGGATTGCCTATGAAAGTTTTATGTGGGGAAAATGGCTTTGGACGGTGGGTCGGTACCGAGAATAAATCGTGATTCAGAATGTATCTGGGCGTGTGGGTTGCCGACTCCAGGAATCTATTTGCAGGAGCTTGTATCCATGAGATAGACAGTGCCCAGGAAATGTGTTCTGGGATACCCTGGTGGTCCAGTGGTTAAGAATCTGCCTGCCAAAGCAGGGGACATGGGTTCGATCCCTGGTCCAGGAAGATTCCACATGCCTCGGGGCAACTGAGCTTGTGCATCACAACTACTAAAGCCTGTGTGTCTAAGGCCCCTGATCCACAACAAGAGAAGCCTCCCACCATGAGAAGCTTGAGCAACAAAAGCAGAGAGTAGCCCTTGCTCGCTGCAGCTAGAGAAAGCCGACTCAAAGCAATGAAGACCCAGCACAGCCAAAAATAAATAAAATATAAAGATTCTCAAAACAGAAGATGCACTTCTATTTATACACAAGAGGGTGATGCATACTTGAGGGAAGCATGGCACTGCAAGGTTTTTTGCTTGGTTTTCTAAGACACAATGTCTGAGATTTTTAAAGAGAGCAGCCACAGAAAATGCTGGAAGCACCACGTTTAGGAGGGAGTTTGCGAACATCCCAACAACCCAGCCATGCTTCTTACATTTCAGGTGACAGTGCCGCCAGGTAAGGTCATTTAACAGTGTCCTTACTTGGCACCTCAAGAGAACACTGGGGAGCTGACTAATGTCTCAGAAAGCTGCGAAGAGGGAATGTCTGCAGAGTAGAAGAGCTCCGCGGGATGGAATGAGATTGGAGTTTGCACACACACGGCACACCTGCTGGAGTCTGCCAAATACTCCGAGAAGACGGCCAGGAGACGGAATCCCCACAGGCTAGACATCAACGTTTGAGTTATTGTGTTTAATAAAAACTCACAGGCACTTCTAGTCTAGCTCAATGAAACTGATAAGGGTTAAGGTTTAAGAGGACAACTATGGCACCCCTGTCTAATACCTGTATGAAGTCTGGAAAACATGTTGTATCATTACCCCCATCAAACTTTTTTTCCCCCTTTTTAAAAATATGTTTTAGACCCTCTAGGTCATTTGCATTTCACTTCCTTCTACTTAACTTCAGTTTAATTTCTTGTATTTCCCTACGGTCATAAATGAAGTGATTATTTGAAACTTTAAAAAATTCGAATATGGATGTTAATGGTATAAATTCTCCCTAAATACTTTTTAGAGACAGTACACAAAATTTTATCTGCTGTGTGTTCATTTTCATTCAGGTCAATTTCTCTTTCGGCTTCTCTTAAATGCCTCTTTAATCCATGAATTATTTATAAGTGAGCTGATTAGTTACCAAATATTTGGAGTTTTCTTGTTATCGTTCTGTCAGTTATTTCCAGCTTGACTCTGTTGTGATCAAAGACCATAGTCTATGATTTTTTTAACTTTTTAAAATTTGTTCACTTTTTGTTTTGTTTATTTTAGTCTCTTTGTTTCAGTTTTCAATAGCCCAGTCTACTAAAATAGTGTCTCTTTTGCTTTTGAGGTAAACAGTTTTATAGTTGCTAACCAGAACAAGTGGATTTATAGTGTTGTTCAAATCCGCCATATATTTAATGAGATTTTGTGGCTATTTATCCTATCAGTTATTGAGACAATAGTACTGCAATCTCTAGCCATTTCTCTTTGCTTTTTCACTTATTTTAGTTTTATTTATTTTAAAGTTCTATTGTGAGGTGTATAAGCATTTAAAACTGTCATGCTCTCTTGGGTAATTGACCATTTTTTGTTATATAACAACTTTCTTTATTCCCTAGTAGTATTCTCTTTTTCTTTTATCTAGCATCTTGAGATCAAGAAAGCTACTCCAGTTTTCTTTAGAGTAATGTAATCATGGCTTATCTCTCTTCATTTTTTATTGTTAAATTGTGTCTTTATGTTTAAAATATGTTTCTTGTAGAGAGCCTATAAATGGGTCTTGCTTTTTTTTTTTGGTACTAAATGGGTCTTGTTCTTTTCATACATTCTGACAATCTCTGCCTCTTAACTGGGCATATTTAGATTATGTATTTAATGTGATTATTGATATATTTAGATTTAAATCTATAATCTATCTGTTTCATCTGTTGTTTGTTTCCTTTTCCCTTGTTTTGTCTACTTTCGGATTACCTATGTGATTTCATCTTATCTCCTTTTAGCTTTAACTGTAAAGCTTGTCAGCTTAACTGTATTCTGTCCTATTAGTGGATGATTTGCAGAAGGCAATGGCACCCCACTCCAGTACCCCTGCCTAGAAAATCCCATGGATGGAGGAGCCTGGAGAGCTGCAGTCCATGGGGTCGCGAAGAGTCGGACACAACGGAGCAACTTCACTTTCACTTTTCACTTTCATGCATTGGAGAAGGAAATGGCAACCTGCTTCAGTGTTCTTGCCTGGAGAATCCCAGGGACGGGGGAGCCTGGTGGGCTGCCGTCTATGGGGTCGCACAGAGTCGGACACGACTGAAGCGACTTAGTGGTGGATGATTTAGGGTACTTTTGAAGTGATACCTTTATAATCTTTTGTTTTGAAATAGAAAGACAGATAGTTGCAAAGATAGTACAGAAAATTCTCTACCCTCTTCATCTAGTCAGTAATATTGGTGATTCACTGGCTACATCTTACAGTATAACATACATAATCTCATAATCAGACGTTGACATTGATGTGTCTGTATAGTTTATACCATTTAACCACATATGTAGATCTGCATAACCACTACCGTGATCAAGATTCCCTCTTGCTACTCCTTTAAGTCACAGCCATCTCCTTCGCTTCCACAAATCCTTAACTCCTGGAAACCACTCATTTTTAATCAACAGAATTGCTATGAAAATTGCATGCAGGTTAGTTTCTTTTCGTTATTGTTGTTTTTGTTTGGTTTTGGATTTCAGTTTTCATTGCTCTGGGTAAGTTCACTAGAAGTGTGATTGCTGGTTCCCAAGGTAAGTGTATATTTTCTTTGAAAAACTACCAAATTATTTTCCAGAAGGGTTATGCCATCTTATACTCCCATCAGCAATATACGAAAGATCCAGTTTCTCTGGATTCTTGTCAGCACTTGGTATTGCCCTTATTTCTATTTTGCATTTTCTAATATGGATGTGTGATAGCTCATCATGTTCTCAATTTGTATTTCCTTAATGGTTAGTGATGCTGAATATCTCACATCTACACATCCTCTTCGGTAAAGTGTCTCTCAAGTCTTGTCCACTTTCTAATTGGATGTATTTTTATCTGTAGCCTTTGAGAGCTCTCAAAATATATTTTCAATATTAGATTTATCAGATTTCTATTTTACAAATATTGTAGCTTGCCTTCCCAATATGTTAATCACAGAATAAAAGTTTTTAATTTTAATTAAGTCCAGTTTATTTATTTATTTTTTAATTTTATAGATAGTCCTTTTGCTATCACATCACCAAGCTCAGTTCTAAAGATTTTCTCCTATGTTACTGTCTAAAAGTTTTATGGTTTTGAATTTAACATTTAATCAATGATCCATTTCGGGTTAATTTTTAAGAGATGTGTGAGGTGTAGATCAAGATTTCTTTTTTTGTTTTGTTTTTCTCTTTTGACCTGTGTATGTTTGGATATCCAACAGTTCTAGCACCCTTAGTTGAAAAGACTATCCTTTCCCCCACTGATTTGCTTTTAGACCATTGCCAAAAAGCACAGGTCATTCATATGTAAAGTTATTTCTATGTTATCTACTCTGTTTGATTCTTCTCTGTGTCTACGCCTCAGAATATACCACACTGTAAAGGTTACTGAAGCAACATAAGTCTTGAAACTGGGTGGACTGATTTCTCTCACCTTACCCTCCATTTTCAAAATTGTTTTGGCAATTCCATTTTTTCTGCCTATCCACATACATTTTAGAATAACCTTGTCTACATCTATAAAAAAGTCTTGCTGGGGTTTTGATAGGAACCGCATTAAACCTCTATATCAATTCGGGGAGAACCAGCATTTTTATTATGCTGAGTCTTTCAATCCATGAATACAGTATGTTTCTCTAGTTAACTAGATCTTTTCTTTTTCTCATCAGCATTTGGATGTTTTCAGCATACAAGTCATGTATGTATCATATTATACATACATCTAACTTTTCTCATTTGTTTGTTTTAATCTTGTATTCTGTGATTTTGCTGACCACAAAGTGGTCTTTCTTGGTAGATTCCTTGGGATTTTCTATACAGACAATTATGTCATCTATAACAGGGATAGTCTTCTTTCTTCATGCATAACCTGCATGTCTTTTATTCCCATCTCTTACCCTTTTGTGGCTAGCTGAAACTCCCATAATAGCTTGAATAACAGAGGTGTCTTCTTCCCCATCTCAGGGGAAAAAAATAACCCAGTCTTTCACTTTTATACACTAAATTAGCTAGATGTTTTCTGCACATAGTCTTCATCATGTTAAGGAAACTGTCCCCTACTGTTAGTTTTCTGAGAGTTCTGAGGGGTCTCTAAGTTTTTCAAATGCTTTTTTTTTTTGGCATCAATTGATACAATCACAAGAGTGTCCCTCTTCAGCCTATCAGTATGATGGATTATGCTGTTTGAATTTTGAATACTGAACCAGTGTGGCATTCCTATAAAGGGTATACTGGTTTTATATATTGCTGAGTACTATTTACAAATATTTGTCAAGTGTGTTACATCCATATTCACGAGGACTATCAATCGGCAGTGATTTTTCTCTTTTCGTTTTATTTATACAGTCTTTCGTTTTGGTGTCAGGGCAGAAAGCTTTCATAAAATAAATTTGGATATGTTCCATTCTGTTTTCTGGGAGATACTGTGTACAATTGGTGTTAATTGTTCTTTAAATATTGGTAGAATTCTCCAGTGAAACCATCTGAACCTTGTGGGAAAGTCTTAAAATTATGAATTCAATTTTCTTAGCAGTTATAGGGTTATTCAAAGCATTTCTTTCCTATTGGGTGAATTGCAATAGTTTGTACTTTGCAAGAAATTGGTCTACTTTATCTGAGGTGTCAAGAGCATGTGTGTAGAGTTGTTTACAGTATTCTTTTATTATCCATTTTAATGTCTGCTGGGTTAATAGCAATATCCCATTTCATTCCTGATGTTGGTAATCACTGCCCTTTTTCTTTTATCCCTCTGTTACTCTTGCTAGAAGTTTGCAATTAAAAAAAAAATTTAGAGAACCAGCTTTTCTCTATTGCTTTTCTGTTTTCAAATCCATGACTTATGCTCCCATCTTATTTCCTGTTCCATTTGTGCTTGGTGGGGGGGGGGGGGGGGGGGGTGTGTTCGAGGTCTCATACATAACCACGTCCTGCTTATCTCCTCTCTTCTCCCCTAATCCCTTGCTTCTGATTTAGCTTTGTTTCCAGCCTT
>SJYC01137796.1:0-20199 GCA_006408675.1 Madoqua kirkii | reverse complement strand
TCCAATATAGCTTTGCCTCTGTCGCTTCCTTTATTGCAAAACTTCATAAAGGTAAGGGCACATGTATCTTATGTACTGCTGATTCCCCAGTGCCTACTATGTGTCTGACACACTGTAGATGCTCACTGAACACTGTCTAAAGGAGATTCACCACTTTCAGAAAGTCTCCAGGTCAGGGATATGTGGCAGGGACAGGATCTAAGAGCTGTTCCTCCTCCAGGCAGCACCTAAGACAAGACATCACCAATCAATCACAGCACTCCTCCCTGTTCAATCTATCTGTACTCAGGCTCTGGATCCACTGCTTCAGACTCTAGGTCGCTCACTTGCTCAATCCCCTCCTCCCTTTCCAATGTACTCACATTTAGAATCCAGTGTATGAATAAATCATTTCACACATGGTGTGAGAAGGCAGAGTAAAACACAGACCTAATATAAATAACAACCTCTCCTTCTAAACTGCTCTTTTCTGTGTTAACAGCATAGGAGTGAACTGTACTTGTATATGCCCCCAGTTCATGGCTAAAAGAATTAAAAACAGCAAAAGGGAAATCTTAGATGGGTCAAAAAATATTTGGATAATCACGTTGATGTGTCCCCAACCCTTTTTAATAAACAAAAAATTAATCTAACTGAGCAAATCAACTAGGGAAATAACATGTGATTATTCCAAAAGCAAAAGCAAAAAAACAAAAACCCTTTCACTGCTCAACCATCTGCTTATTCCAAGCGGTCACCAGAGGAGGGCCTCTGAATTATGAAACTAATGGTCCAGTTGTAGAATACAGCTCCTCAGATTTCTGTTCAGCACAGTGGGAGAGGACCTCCACTCTGGCTCACCAGCCCCTCGCCCCAACCCCATGTCTCTTGGAGTGGGGAGTTTCTCATAGTTTCTCCTTTATTGGAATTTCTCATATCCAGCCTTGAGTGTCTGGGGGAAATGCAGCTCCAAGGGGGTGGCTGTTGTTATTTGGTTGTTAAGTCATGTGCAACTATTTGCAACCCTATGGACTGCAGCACACCAGGCTTCCCTGCCCTTCACTATCTCCCAGAGTCTGTTCAAACTCACGTCCACTGAGTCAGTGATGCCATCCAACCAGCTCATCCTCTTTTACCCACTTCTCCTCCTGTCCTCAATCTTTCCCAGATCAGGGTCTTTTCTAGTGAGTCGACTCTTTGCAACAGGTGGCTAAAGTATTGGAGCTTCAGCTTCAGCATCAGTCCTTCCAGTGACTCCTCAGGGTTGATTTCCTTTAGGACTGACTGGTTTGATCTTCTTAATGTCCAAGGGACTCTCAAGAGTCTTCTCCAACACCACAGTTTGAAAGTATTAATTCTTCAGCACTCAGCCTTCTTTACAGTCCAACTCTCACATCTATACATGACTACTGGAAAAACTATAGATTTGGCTATATGGACTTTTGTTGGCAAAGTAATATCTCTGCTTTTTAATACACTATCTAGGTTTGTCACAGCTTTTCTTCCAAGGAGCAAGTGTCTTTTAATCTCATGGCTGTAGTCACCATCTGCAGTGATTTTGGAGCCCAAGAAAATAAAGTCTGTCACTGTTTCTTCTTTGTCCCCATCTTTTTGCCATGAAATGATCGGACCAGATGGCATGATCTTGGTTTTTTGAATGTTGAATTTTAAGCCAGCTTTTTCACTCTCCTCTTTCACCCTCATCAAGAGCCTAGTAATAGGGGTACTAGTTAGTAGTTTGTTGCTCAGTCATGTCCGACACTTTGCAACCCCATGGACTATAGCCTACCAGGCTCCTCCCTCCATGGGATTCTCCAGGCAAGAGTACTGGAGTGGGTTGCCATTTCTTTCTCCAGTGGATCTTCCCGACCCAGGGATCGAACCCGAGTCTCCCGCATTGCAGGCACACGCTTTAACCTCTGAGGAGCCACCAGGTGAGGCCCCAGTAATAGGGGTAAGACATAGTTAACAGCAAACAGTACTTAACAGCAAACAGTGCTTACTACTCATAGAGTTCTGAATAAATTCAGGCGAGTAATCCCTAATTTCTGAAGGCTTACTCTCTGCCAAGTACATACAAGGTTATCTATCTAAAACTTTCCAATTCTAAAAACAGGCCTTGAACAATAGATACAATTTCCCTAATTGACAGGATTGAATAACCAAATTCAGAATTTAAGGAACTCCTCTAGACCACCCCATTGATGAATGGCTGAGTTGGGATTAGAACTCCAGTTTATTTAACTTCCAAGCCCACACTCTATTCACTAAACCATATTCATCTTGTCCCATAAAATTGGAGACCATGTGCTTTATTGATCACATATAGCAATATATCACCAATTTTATTTTTAAGACACTTTTTTCACAACATTTACAAGGCATCAAAAACTTTTGGAAAATTACTCTTTTTTATGTTGCACCTGTTTCATTTTATAGATCTAGATTTTGTAGGACACCCTTTCCGCATTTTTAAGTGAAATTTATGTGGTCCCTGCTGGGGAGAAAAGCAAGGAAAGGGAAGGTAGGGAATCGGATGTTTAGTACTACATGTAGAAACCTCCTTTGCAAAGAATATACTTGTAGAGAGAGATGAAGAGTTGCCCCAGAAGAAAGAACATCTGGGTAAGAGAGACATCACCCCAGGTATTTTAAGAGAGCCATTAAGAAAGCAATCTTCTGATTGACATGGACCCAAATCCCAGTTGGTCCGCTTACACTCTGGGGCAATTTCAATAACTTACTAACTTCCTGCACCGAGGCTCTCTTTCCTAATGTGGGATATTAATACCTTCACCCCCAGCTTTATTGAGAGGATTAAATGAGATAATCCGTGTCAAGGATTCTGCAAATTTGAGCTGTTATGATCAATGATTAGCAATCTTGTGAATTCAAAACTCAGCCCTGAGGATATTATTTTCTTTTTGAACAAAACAAATACATCTATACAAACCCTTCAGTGCTCAGTGTTCAACAAAGGGCATTTACAGACATTCAATGAGAGTTGAACGGATGGGTCAGACTTCACACAACTGCCAGCTCACAGATGTGGGCCAGGATCCAAGGCAAAAAAAAAAAAAGATTATAAATAAAGCTGTTGAACTCTGTGTAATTCAGGCAGAGGTCTGTGCAAGCTGGTGAGAAGACTGGAGCTTTACATTCAGGCAGACTGTGTGGAAGCACTTTAAGCCATCCATGGCAAAAAGAAGCACATCCCTGTGTACACCCCTAATGAGGCCAGGACTGAGCCTCCAGTCCCCCAAACTCTTGGAGGGATTCTGCTTTTATTGTGATGCTTTGTGCAGACAAAGGTACTGTCCACACTATTTAACCACCACCCCCCTGGACACCATGCACCGCCAATCAGAATGCATTCTGCCCATCCTCAGCTCTGCAGTGGGACCTCCTCTTCTGTCTACCAACAAGTCATCACAATGGAACCAGCTCTGTCAGATTCCTGAGTTTAGGGTTTGCTCATTTGTTGGAGGGAGGGCTTTTTTTTTTAAGACTTTACTTGGGGAGTAGTTTTAGATTCATAGCAAAATTCAGAGGAATATACAGAAATTTCCTATGTCACCACTGGCCCCCCATACATAACCTCCCCCATTATGAACATCCTACACTTGATGGGTACATTTATTACAACTGATGTACCTACGCCGAACATAGTACCCCTCAAAGCCTACAGTTTTCATTGGGATTCATGCTAGGAGGTGTTATATATTTGATGGGTTTGGACACATGTATAAAAACATGTACCCATCACATAGTATCATACAGAGTATTTTCATTGTCCTAAAAGAGCTCAGGTTTTTAACCACTATGGTCTATAATCACGAATTATGTGTGTGTGCTAAGTCACTTTAGTCGTGTCCACTTTTTGGCAACCCTATGGACTGTAGCCTGCCAGGCCCCCCGTCCTTGGGGATTCTCCAGGCAAGAATACTGGAGTGGGTTGTCATGCCCTCGTCCAGGGGTTCTGCCTGACCCAGGGATTGAACCCGTGGCTCTCACGTCTCCTACATTAGCAGGCAGGTTCTTTACCACTAGCACCACCTGGGAAACCCTCCAAATTGATCTCTAGACCTTATACTTAGAGATTCTGATTCAGGAAAACAGACTAGGGACTGGGCATCTTGACAAAGTTCAATCATGTTTCTGATCCTCAGCCAGGTATGAGAAACATCCAATAAATGACTAAAGTGTCTTTCATCTCTAGAATTCCATAATCCATTTAAAAGTCAATCTGGTCTCAGTGTCTCTAATGATGATTCTGAAAATAGTATGGGGCTCCAGGAGACTGGCATCTCATATAAAAGTCCTTATTACTCATTAGTGAAAATTTGCCACAAAATGACCAGTTTCCTTGGTAACCAATGACATCATCATGTGCGTGTGTGCGCACACACGTGTGCACCTTAGTCACTCGGTGTTGTCCAACTCTTGCGACCCCATGAACTGTAGCCCACCATGCTCTTCTGTCCGTGGGATTCTCCAGGCAAGAATACTGGAGTGGGCTGCCATTTCCATCTCCAGGGGATCTTCCCGACCCAGGAGTTGGATCCAGTCTCCTGCACTGCAGGTGGATTCTTTACCGCAGGAGCCACCAGGGAAGCCCAACGGCATCATTATCATCCTTCAATCCAACCCCCTTTTCAGGACTGAATAGATGGATCCCGCATACTTACTGCTTACTGTATGATATATCTCATGGCCCCTAGTGAACACAAGGGAGAACAAATGAATTCTCCCAACCATTGTGCCCCCGTCTTCAGTGACTGCGCTGGTAACAATTCTACGTCTTCCCAATAAATCCTTTGTATCTTCTCAGGCTTTGTTCTGATGCCCTCCTCCTCTCCAGACAGATAAAGAGTTATAATTACTCTAGGCTTCTTTTAGGGAAACAAATACTCAAATCAAAGCAAGCAGGGATTGCCAAGGTGGGAAATTATCTTTTTAACACACAGCTCAGGCATATCTAAAGAGCATCAAGATTATCTCCATGGTTATTTCCAAACCCTCCAAATTATTTCCTGGAGGAACATGCTGAAGAAGCTGAAACACCTGTCAGCACATTAAGACCTGAGGTTCTGATAAGCTATTCTCGCTTCTTAAAGTGAGGCATTCCATGCACGTCTTAGGAAGACACCTCATGGGGCCATTCTCTCTTCTAAACAGCTTTTTTCCCATAGCTCATTTGTCCTACAGGCATCAGCACTTAACCATGAGAAGGACCACTTCTTCCCAGAGGTGGAAAGAAATTGGACCGAAGTTAACACAGGACATAACTTCACAGCCCAAAGTGTGAATAGGCAGAATCCTGCTTTCACACAAATTCCTACCTTCAAACAAACAAATCTGTGATCGTGAATTCATCCCTCAGTTTCTGCTGGGGATTCCCTCCAAGATCTTCGGAGAAACCACCATCTGGGGATACTCAAGTCTGTTACATAAAATGGCACGGTATCTGCATACAACCTAAGCACAGCCTCCTGTTTCCTTTAAATCATCTCTCTGTGTGTTAGCTGCTCAGTCATGTCCAACTCTTTGCGATCCCATGGACTGCAGCTCACCAGCTTCCTCTGTCCATGGAATTCTCCAGGCAAGAATACTGGAGTGGGTTGACATTCCAGTCTCCAGGGCTCTTCTTGACACAGAGATCCAACCTGGGTCTCCCACATTGCAGGCAGATTCTTTACCATCTGAGCTACCACAGAAGCTCTTTAAATCATCTCTAGGTTACTTATAATATCAGATACAATGATAATACTATGTAAATAATTGTAAGCAGAAAGCAAATGCTAGGTAAAGGTTACTGGCATGCAACAAATTCAAATATTATTTTTTGGAACTTTCTGGAATTTTTCTTCAAATATTTTCAATTTGTATTTGGTTGAATCCATGGAAGTGAAATCCATAGATCTGTGCTCTGTGCTCAGGCACTCAGACATGCCCAGCTCTTTGCAACCTCATGGACAGTCACCCTAGAGCCTAGAGCTCTTCTGTCCATGAGGATTTTCCAGGACAGAATACTGGAGTGGGTTGCCGTGTCCCCAGGAGATCTTTCCCAGTCAGGGATCAAATCCAGGTCTCCACATTGCAGGCAGATTCTTCACTGTCTGAGCCACCAGGGAAATCCAAGAATACTGGAGTGGGTAGCCTATCCTTTCTACATGGGATCTTCCCAACCCAGGAATAGAAGCAGAGTCTCCTGCATTGCAGGTAGATTCTTTACCAGCTGAGCTACCGAAGAGGAAGCCCCAAATCCATGGATACCCAAGGCTAATCATGCTAAGGTTTACAGGTCTTAACTTAGAATAGAATGAGTAAACTCTGTAGCCAGTCAGAAACCCTTCACTATCAAATCACATTATAGGGTTTTGATAGCATTCCTAGAGGCAGAGATATTAGGCTGTCTAGGCAGCTATACACAGACTCTTGTCTTTGTTATTTTGGTCTATTATCAGCGGGGAAGCCTGGCATGCCACAGTCCATGGGGTTAGAAAGAGTTAGACACCACTGAGTAACTGAACTGATCAGCATTTTTACATTTTCTAGTAGATTTGTTTGAAGGTTTCAGGAGACCACCATGCTCAAATTGTCAGCCACTAGAATGCCTGCAAGACTGTAAAACAAGGCAGGTACTTGATAAGCAATTTTTGGATAAATGAGTGAAAGAGTGAGTGAATGAATTAGACTAGCCACACTTGTTACTCCAGACTGAATATTAGTATCAATTGGGAAGCTTTAAGAAAAATAAAATCAGAAGATCAAAACAGTCAATCCTGAAGGAAATCAGTCCTGAATATTCATTGGAAGGACTGATGCTGAAGCTGAAGCTCCGATACCCTGGCCATCTGATGCAAAGAATTGACTCATTGGAAAAGACCCTGATGGTGGGAAAGACTGAAGGCAGGAGGAGAAGGGAATGACAGAGGATGAGATGGTTGGATGGCATCACCGACTCAAAATACATGAGTTTGAGCAAGCTCCGGGAGTTGGTGATAGACAGGAAAGCCTGGTGTGCTGAAGTCCATGGGGTTGCAAAGAGTCAGACATGACTGAGCTGAACTGAAAACAAGAACACCAAAAAAAAAAAAAAAACCCTGATGCTCAGACCCCAATCTTAGAGAAATCAAGTCAGAATCTCTTGGGCTTGGAGACCCCTTACCTCCCTCCTTACTTCTCTCTCTCTAAAATATATAATTATGTACTGTGCAATGGTCGCTGAGAAAGAAGAGATGAGAATAATCATATTTAAAAAATGAAGCTTCTTAGTTTAGTATGGAATATTTCCATTGCATATCTGAGGCCATGAGAATATCTGAAAAACGGGATCAAATGAATTATTTAAAGACATCCCCATATGCTTTGTTGACTGTGTTAAATGAAAGGAATGCTGATAAGAGAATTAGTACTTTGACTAAGTGTGTGTGTACACACATAGATACATAGATACAGGTAGACAGATACACAGACATGTTCATATATACATGTACAGCATTAACTAAAAATTCATCAGTTCTTCTTCACTGTTTTGAATGGAACATGAATTAGATTAACTATCCCGATTATGCAGAGAAATTTAGCTTAATGACCTACAATTACTTTAATGGCTTTGAAATTCAGAAGGTAAGAAGACACTGCGCTTTTTCCATTGAGCATTAAATATAAAATGCCTCTGATTGACTGTCATGAAAACCCAATTTTATTGCTATTTGAATTATTCAGAATCAATATCCGGCATTAGCCAGCATGGGGAAGCTCAAATATAAGGCAGCTTCGGAAAGAGGTTTGCCTATACTGAGTAATTGCGCTTTGTGTGGAAGATAATGAGCTGTTTGCTGCATGTCACCACTTCAGATGCATCGAGAATTAACAACTTTATCTTCCCTTTATATTATGTAATAAAAGGGATTACTTCATAGAGATGAACAATTTTCAAGGTTATGAAACATTCAAAATACAGTTGGGCTCAAGGAAACTCGCCTCCTCTATAAGGAGAGAGAGACGTTTTTAACTGTTTACACAAGAGAGAAATTTGCTAAAGTTATGTTTTCAGTTATTTGATGAGTAAACTGCAACCCTGTATTTCCCCAAGCTGAAAATTGTTATAGGCAAAAATACGACCCCAGAGTTGTCTTGTAGAAGCTCCACTTCAGATGTGACTGTTAGAAGTGGTGTTGCTTGAAGAAATTTGCCAGAAAGCAGAATGAAAAGGTTAGAGAACAATAGAGGAAAAAAAAAAAAGAATAAACAGACAGTGTCAGACTGTCACATCAGCTGACCCTATGCTAAGAACCCAACTGCGTTATTTCACAGAAGCATCAGGACAAACCCATGAAGGCCGAACTAGTATGATCTCCCCATTTTCCAGATGGGGAAGGTAAAGGGACCTCCTTTACTTAAGTGCATAAGAGCTATAGCTCAGATTCCAAAAGAGGCTATATGATTTCAAAGTGAAATAATGAAATCCTATGTTCTAAGAAGACCCTGACGCTGGGAAAGGTGGACGGCAGACGGGGAAAGGGGAAGGCAGAGGATGAGATGGTTGGACGGCATCATCGACTCAGTGGGCATGAACTTGGGCAAACTCTGGGGAAGTGTGAGGGCCAGGGAGGCCCGGCACACTGCAGTCCATGGGGTCACAAAGAACTGGATGCGACTTAGAGACTGAACAAAAATATTCTAGGAATTATCTTGCTCAAATGATATAAGATGAGGAACAGAGAAATGAAGTAACATGCAAAGGAAAACATGAAAGACTTAATCAACTTTCAAGGCATAAATCGGATGGGTCCTACTGAAATCAATACGCCACTTCAAGGAGGTGCTTCCGTGTGTTAGACTTTATGCTAAGTGGCTGGGCATCTGTAAGTGGGCCTATTCCTCAGGCTCACCTCTAGGAAGGAAGAGCTAGGGTACCCCAGACCCAATTCACACTGAAACTCTGCATAGCTGCCGAACTCCACTCATACAGATCTCCCAAGAGCTGTTTATACTGTCTCCTCTCCTTTCATTAAAGTCCTGGCTCAGGCTAATAAATCAGTGTACAATTTGTGTATAATCTAATTTTTGCCTTGTGCTTCATCTGGTGTAGGTGGAAGCAGGGGAAAAATGAAGAAAAAAAAAAAAAACAACAACTGGAAAATGAAGACTAATGAGAACTTGGATCCTTAAGAAAATATCCTTTAGAGATGCCCAGTTGGAGGTTGTAGAGGGGGAGAGGAATAAAAAGAGGCAAAAAATGAGTGTGAGCTTTTCCTTCTGTGAAACTGTGACTTGTGAGGGTACGTCTAAAGCCCTACGTCCATATCGCCAGATACGGGCGAGTCACGAGCAGTTTTCCGTGCATGCGGTCACTCCTCGGTCCACACTGCCTTGCTCCCCGGCTGGGCAGCACACTGGCGGTGGCGTCAGGAGCTGTGAGCTGGGTCCTGGTGGTGTCTTCTCTTTCCCTCCCCAGATGCTTACAGCGCAGCCAATAATAATTCCCAAACCACCCCCAAGTCATCCCACAGAGAACACTCGGCGTTCCTAAACACTAGCCAGATATATTAGGTACCCGGCTAAGGAACATAGCAATTACATAAGCTGATGGTATTCAAAGACACAAGTGGAAGGAGGAAGGAGCCACGGAAAAAGAAGAGTGTGTTTGCACACTGAGGGTTTCAGTTCCAACATTCCTTGCTAACTTGGTCTTCGGGCAGGCACGTATGTTTGAATGCATTACGGTGGCGGGAGCAGTGGAAGATTACAAAGACGGTAGCTGTTTACTTTAAAGGCATTCTTCTTTCCTCTCTTTTTTACCGGGACCTGAACAAGTCAAAGCATTGTACTGATTGCCATTCACCATGCGCCAGGTAACCATCGCCTACACAGGACTGAGAACAGGTCGGATTTCATCTCATTTACAAAGCCTGGCTTCCGGGGTGGCGCTAGTGCTAAAGAATCTGCCGGTCAGTGCAGGAGATGCGGGAGACGTGGGTTTGATCCCTGGGTTGGGAAGATCTCCTGGAGGGGGGCACGGCAACCCACTCTAGTATTCTTGCCTGGAGAATTCCACGGACAGAGGAGCCTGGCGGGTTATAATCCTCAGGATCGGAAAGAGACAGACACGACTGAAGCAACTTAAGCACAAAGTGGGGGGAAAGTTCTCTTCGGCAGGTGCAAGATTTGCTTTTGTCCATTAACAGGAAGTAATTTGCAAGGACTCTTAATTAAAACCTAATGGAACTATTATATAAAACTAGAGTCACAGTGAAGCTCAAAATTTTCCCTCGATGGGGAAAAAACCAGTCAAGGTCTAGAGAAAAGAGGTGAGCTCTTTCTATGCAGGAAATTGGATTCAGCTTTAGTAACAGTAAAAAGGGAATATACTGCCCCCTCCTGGCTCTGCCAAACAAGGTCTCATTCTATTTAACATCGAACAGCATAATGACGCAGGAGTCAAACGGAACAAATCTCAGATCCTCTCTCTTAGCCGAAGAGAGCAAAGTTGATTTGCAATTCTGAAAGGATAATGAAAGGGCCAGTGTTATTATTTAATACAAAAATAGATTTCCTGGTTCCTCTCAAGTGTTTATCATCAGATACAGGGAACAATATCAAACTGAATTACTAAGGATCATCTCTGATAAATCAAATGAAGAACACAGCTGGAAAAAAAAAGGCAAACTGTGAACATCCCGATGCTTGAGGAGAATACAGAACCCCAGAAAATACATTCAAATGATAGACTCTTAGCTTTGGATTCCTTTACAGAAGAAAGAGAACTGTGCCCTAGAGGTGGCGTTTGCGAACTGATGACTCAGCAGAACTCTTCATGTTGCCATTGAGGAAAATACCCACTTCTCCCCTATTGCCAAGTGGGCACCATGCGTGCCTTCAGCCAAGGGCCAATCTTCCTGGCTCTCCTTCTTTCCCCATTGGTTTATGCCTGCTTGGTATTCTCTGCTCAGCCATGGAGTGAAGTTGGGAGAGTGGTGGGAACCCTCGGGCAGGACACCCAGATCCCTCAGGTTAACACCCAAAGGTGGTCATGGAGGTTTAGTTGCTAAGCCTTGCCTGACTCTTTGCAACCCCAAGGACCATAGCCAGCCAGGTTGCTCTGTCCATGGGATCTCCCAGACAAGAATACCGCTGTGGGTTGCCATTTCCTTCTCCAAGGGCTCTTCCCAACCCAGGCATCGAACCCATGTCTCCAGCATTACAGGCAGAACCACCAGGGAAGCCGTGGACCTAAAGAACACAGTCAGAAAAACTCATCACCAGCTACTAAAAAGGTTTCTATTCTATTTTTTAAAAAATATCTTCGCTTAGGACAAATATTTACTTCTCCATGTCATTCTTTGTTCTAAAAATGAGACCATGCCTTTAAAAATATTCACATATGCACATAATAGAATCAAACAGAAAGACCACAGTATAAAATAATAAGTAAAACATCCTCTGTCAGTTACCTTCCCCAGAGGAAACCAGTTAATTTTGGGTGTGGAACCTTCCAGAAATGCTATGTATATGTGAACACACTCTATCTATACTTGTATTTCTTTTTCCTGCTTGAACAGGAACATACTCAATATAACATACTGCCCTTCGAATTTTCATTAAGAGTAGACCTCCTGCATTGCAGGCAGATTCTTTACTGTCTGACTCACCAGGGAAACCCCAAGAACGCTGCAGTGGGTAGCCATTCCCTTCTCCAGCGGATCTTCCTGACTTAGGGATTGAACTTGGGTCTCCCACGTTGCAGGTAGATTCTTTATCATCTGAGCCTCCAGGGAAACCCGGCTATATAGCATTTTGCCCTTTGTATCTTTGTCAAGAGGAGACCTCTGTGATCACTGCATCGCACACCTTCTAAATTGTTCTCTTTTTTATCCATGGTTGTATAGTGCTGTACTTCATGACCTACATAGTTTCCAGTAATCCTCATGAAGACCTTGTACAGCATGTGCCTATAGTATGTCATTGTCCAGGTGACAAATATGAGAAAACTGCTTATCCAAAGCCACAGAGTACTTAGTGGGGGGAACCAGGATTGAAGCCCCATGTTTATCCACTGTCTTAGTCTATTGGGGCTGCTATAACAAAGATATCAGAAACTGGGTGGTTTAGAAATAATGAATATTTATCATAGTTTCAGAGGCAGGGAAAGCCAAGATCAAGGCTCCAGCAAATCCAGTGTCTGGTGAGGATATGCAGACAGTCACCTTCTCCTTGTACCTTCCTTACCAGGCAGCTCTGGTGAGCTCTCTGTGGGCTTTTTCATAAGAGCACTAATCCCCTTCATGAGGGCTCCACCCTCACGACCTGATCACCTTCCAATGGTCCCACCTCCTAACCACATTAGGACTGGCACTGAGGCTGAGGCTTCAGTGCTTTGGCCACCTGTTGTGAAGAGCCAACTCACTGGAAAAGATGCTGATGCTGGGAAAGACTGAGGGCAGGAGAAGGGGGCGGCAGAGAGTGAGATGGTTAGATAGCATCACTGACTCAACAGACATGACTTCGAGCAAACTCCAGGAGCCAGTGAAGGGCAGGGGAGCCTGCGGTGCTGCAGTCCATGGGGTTTCAAAGAGTCAGACACAACTTAGGTACTGAACAACAACCTAATCAGATTGGTGATTAGGTCTCAATGCACAAATCTGGGGGGGGATATAAACACTTGTTGGGGGGATATAAACTCTTGTATTATGGTATTCACTGTATTATACTGCCCTCTTAAATATTAGCTGCTGTTGTTATTGAAAGTTTTACACTAGCATTAAAAACCAAGATGAACAGTTTGCAAAAATGGTATCGGTGTCAACCTTGCCTCTCTGAGGACACTGCCAATCCCTCCCAGATGTCTATGCGTCTCTCTGAGTCTTCTAGCTCTGATGGGAGCTACTTAGGGGTGACTAATCCAGGGTCAACCTCCAGAACCTGGAGCACCTTTGAATTGCCTAGAAGCAGAGGGTTCCCTCGTCCCCACAAACATGCACTCCAGCCCCCGAGTGGTCAGACTAAGCACAGATGTCGGTGTGCTGAAGCTGCATTTGGGTTTCTTACTGATGAATATTACAGCCAACATACCCATCTGGCCGCCGAGATAAATAACGTAAAAATGAAGATATGCCTACATAATTCATGCAGTATTGATGAACGAGGCCCTCCATTCAGACTGCTCCTACAAATCATTTAATTATGGGCTGCATGACACTCAGAGAGAAACAGCATTTTAGCCATGTTTAAATGGGTATGGCTTGGAGATGTTCAAGTTCACGAGACGGAAACTCAAGAACTCCCCTCAATTATTCTGGAGAAATCTGTGGATTCTCATAAACGCCACACAAACATGGTACTGAACACATGGCACGGTTCTTCTGGGTAAAGTGCCATTCTGTTTACCCTCAAGGTGAGGATTCTCTCAATGGTTTATGCAGCTTTCTCCAGGATTTTGTGGATGGGAGTGAGAAGATGAAAGATGGACAGTTATTCGACAAATGGCACACCTCCCAAGGAGGTAGCCAAGAAGACATGACCTGAACACCTCACTCCCATTAGGAAAACTATTATAAACAAAGCAAAACAAAACCAGAAAAGAAAGTAACCTGGGTTTGCCAGGAAGCGGAGAAATGAGAACCTTTGTGCACAGTTGGCGGATGTAAAATGTTGCAGCCACCATTTAAAGCAATATAGTGGTTCCTCAAAAGTAGAAACAAGAGTTAGCATATAATCCAGCATTACCACTTTGGGGAAGAAGCTCACAAAAATCTAAAGCAAGGCCCCAAAGAGGTATTTGAATTCCCATGGTCTAAGCTGTCTTATTCACAGTAGACAAAAAGTCAAGGCAACTCAAGTGTCCACTCATGGATGAATGAATAACCAAAATGTGGACTATACATGCAGTGAATATTGGGCTCTTCCCAGGTGCCACTAATGGTAAAGAACCTGCCTGCCAATGCAGGAGACGTAAAAGACATAGGTCTGACCTTGGGCCGGGAAGGTTCTTTGGAGTAGGAAATGGCAAGCCACTCCAGTATTCTTGAGTGGAAAATCCAACAGATAGAGGAACACGGCAGGCTACAGTCCATAGGGTCCCAAGAGTCAGACACTACTGAAGCAACTCAAGTGTCCATCCGTGGATGAATGAATAAGCAGAATGTGGGCTATACATACAATTGAATATTATCCAGCCCTTAAAAAGGAAGGAAATTGTGAGCCAAGCTACAACAGGATGAACCTTGAGGATATTACGCTATGTGAAACAAGCCAGTCACAAAAGGCAAACAACCTGTATGAATCCACTTACATGAGGTCCCTAGAATTGTCTTAACTTGTGGAGACAGAGGTAGGAATGGTGGTTGTCAGGGGTTGGGGGACAGGAAATGGGGACTTGTTCTATAATGAGCATCCATTTTCAGTTTTGCAAGATGAGAAAGTTCTGGAGACTGGTTACACAACAATGTGAATATATTTCATACTACTGAACCGCAGACTTTAAAAAGGTTGGAATGGTATACATCACAGTATGTGTATTTTACCACAATTAACTTTTTAAAATTATGTGAAGAGGAGACAAAGCACCCAGCAGAGGACACGTTCTATTCTGTACCCTGCACTGCCTCTGCCTGACACTGAGTTACGAGGTCTACATTTGTGATGTCTTTGTAACCCTCATGATACTTATGTCAAACGGGCACTGCCCCATCTTCTCTGGGATCCATCGATGGCTTAGAAACCAGCTAACATCATGATGGGGGTGAAAGCAGTGACAGATTTAATTTTCCTGGGCTCCAAAAATCACTGCAATCGTGACTGCAGCCATGAAATTAAAAGATATTTGCTCCTCGAAAAAAAAGCTCTGACAAATGTAGACAGCATATTAAAAAGCAGAGACATCGCTTTGCTGACAAAGGTCTGTATAGTCAAAGCTATGGTTTCTCCAGTAGTCATGTACGGATGTGAGAGTTGGACCATAGAGAAGGCTGAGGGCCAGAAAATTGATGCTTTTGAACTGTGGTGTTGGAGAAGATTCTTGAGAGTCCCTTGGATAGCAAAGAGATCAAACCAGTTAATCTTAAAGGAAATCAACCCTGAATATTCATTGGAAGGACTGATGCTGGAGTTGAAGCTCCAGTACTTTGACCACCTAATGTGAAGAGCTGACTCATTGGAAAAGACCCTGATGCTGGGAAAGATTGAAGGAAGGAGAAGGGGGCGATGAGACGGCTAGATAGCATCACCGAGTCAAGGGACATGAATTTGAGTAAACTGCTGGAGATAGTGGAGGACAGGGAAGCCTGGTGTGCTGCAGTCCATAGGATTATAAAGAGTCAGACAAGACTCAGCAACTCAACAACAAAAAAATATCTTAGTGGCAGTCTGTCAGGGTGAAGTAGATGGATCCTGCAAAAAACTACTCAATCATAGTTTTGCTACCCAGCAATAAGCTCCACCCTGCAGGAGCACCTACTCCATCAGCAAATAGCGAAACACACGCATGAATGAAGCCCAAGTTTCCTACCACTTAAATAGGTCCTAGCATAAATGGAGTGCCTCCTGTCTCTTGACCTAGCCGAAGCATCTCTCCTTCTCACTTGCCACCGGCCAGCAGCACTGATCTCACGCTTGTTTCTTCACTTTGCCAACCTCTTTCCAACTTCGAGGGGTTTGCCCTTGCTGTTCACCTGCCCTGGCTCACCCTTTCTTGACTTATCCTTGGTTGCTCCTCCTGCACCCTTAGGTCTCCACTTGAGTGTGACCTCTTCTGAGATGGCTTCATTTTGGAACGAGTTGTTCTGAAGATGGGCCTTTCCAACCACCACCAATTATCACACCATCAATTACTCTATTGCATCCCTATACAGATTCCTTTATGTAATTGATCAAAACCCGTGATTATCTTATTTACATATATGTTTACTTCTTTATCACTGATATCTCCCACTGAAATAAATGGGGCTTCCGAGGTGGCACTCGTGGTAAAGAACCTGCCTGTCAATGCAGGATACTTAAGGCTCAGGAAGACCTTCTGGAGCAGGGCATGGCAACCCACTCCAGTATTCCTGCCTGGAGAATCCCATGGACAGAGAAGTTTAGCAGGCTACAGCCCACTGGGTCACAAAGAGTCGAAAAGGATTGAAGCAACTTAGCCTAGCACTCACTGAAATAAAAACAAGGATGGAGTATTCACCACTTCACAACAGCACTTGGAATAGTTCCAGCCTACCAGCTACCTGGAAAGGACAGATAAGCAAATATTAGCTGCCATTATAATTTGGTCAGTAACTTTGTTCCAATGAGACAATGAAAGTGAAGGATTGAGACATCTTGTCATGGAACTCAGCGGTCAGGTTTTCCACAGAAAACATCCACCAACTGGGTGAGAACTAATCACTGGCTTTGAAAGAAAACAAAGACAGACATTCTCATGCATTCAACGGCAAGACTCCTCTGGGCAGGAGCCACTCTCCCTCTGGGTCAATTGACGAAATGCCTGAAGAACCTAGTCTTTCCTTTGGGTCCATGTTCAGACTCACAGCGCCCACGGAACAGACTAATGGCACATCCCTGGTCCAGCAGTATCATCAATAACCAAACCTCGTGACTAGGGTTCTCAACTGGTTTATCACTTGTCAGTTCCAAAGACGCTTGCAGAGCTGACAGAGAGAGTCAATCGGGAATGTGACATATAAAAATCACTATATTTCTGGGGGAAAAAAAATGACTTCCATGTCTCAGGCTCACAGGCTATCTTAATCCATCTGGTTGACTATGCATGATTTGGAGTTGTTAAATCTCTGCCTGTGAACCTCTGAGTTGGGCATTTTTGAATTTGACATAATGAGTGTCAAACGTGTCAAGCAGATACACGCTCTCAAATTTCTCATGCTCTTGTAGATGAGACTCCATTGGACGGTACACAGTCTAGAACTAACATCTACACACAACAACAAAGGGGGGTTGCTTTATTTCAAAACTGAGAAGTTTAAGGCTCTAGGCTCAGTTAGGTGTAGGTGCCAACACCCACATGACTTCTGAAACGAACATCCTTTTAACAGTTTGTTTTGTGTTCAGATTGGCCTTCCCTAGTGTCTCAGTCCAATCAGGTTGCTTTGACAGAATACTATAGACTCAGTGGATTAAAGAACAAAATTATTTTTCACAGTTCTGAAGAATCAGAAATCCAAGATCACAGTACCAGCAGAAATGATGCCCCATAAAAGCCCACTTCTTGATTTGCATGTGGCTGCCTTCTCATTGTGGGCTTCTCAGGTGGCTCAGTGGTAAAGAATATGCCTGCCATGGAGGAGACCCAGGAGATGCAGGTTCAATCCCTGGGTCAGGAAGACCCCCTGACAAAAAATGGCAACCCAGTCCAGTATTCTTGCTTAGGAAATGCCATGGACAAAGAGGAGACTGGTGAGTGGGCTCCACAGGATTACAAAGAGTCGGACACAGTTGAACAGCTGAGCACACACAGGCGCCTTCCCAGTGTCTCCTCACGTGATAGCAAGAAGACTAAGAGAAACAGAGACAGAGGCTGGGCAGGGGTAGTCCTGTCTCCTCTGATAAGGACATTAATCCCACTCACGACTGTTCCATCTTCATGACCTAATTAACTCCCCAAAGTCCCATCTCCAAATACCATCACTTTGGGGCTTAGGTTTCCAACATACAAATTTTCCAGGGGCGCAAACATGCAGCCTATGACACCGATGTACTACAACATGGTCATCGGATATCTCAGGCCACCATCCCATTCATTTCATAACCTCAGGAACATGAGTTCCTTTCCAGGGACAAATCTCATTGGATAGAGCTGGTCACATGTCCACCGGTGAGCCAATCACCATGCCCAGAGGAAAGGAAAATGCTGATTGGAAGAGCCCAAGTTACCAGGAGTTGGAGGGAGAGTTAGTCTTTTCTGAATGAGTTAGACCTTTCCAGGATGGGTTCCATCCCAAGAAGATAGAAGAGGAAGTTCTGGGCAGGCAGGTAAGCAAGCAATCAGATTTTAACTGCAGAAATGGGCATGTGAAAGCAGAGTCGCCACTAAATAAGAGAAATGCAGTAAAACAAAATGAAACAAAATAGGAAAAAAAATTTACCCTGCAATGGTTCTTCTCATCTCCTAGTTGCATGTACATATGTAGGTATGGGAAAGAAGAGGGAACTGGGGTGGGAACTAGGGGAGTTGTTAGGTATCAGGAATACCAAGAAGATGGTATCTGAGGTGGATTTATAAAAGTGAAGAGCAGCTTGCCTGGGTACGCAGTCTAGGCAAGGGGAAAGGAAGTGCAAAAGAAATGTCTTGCATCATTTTAAACAACAATGTTATGAGGAAGAGTATTAAAATCCCCATTTCGGAAATGAAGAAAACTGCCAAAGGTCACTCTTTTTGGTGGGATTTGCTTCAGGACAGTTGGGCTTCCCAGGTGGTGCTAGTGGTAAAGAACCTGCCTGCCAAGACAGGAGACAAGAAATGTTGGATTTGATCTCTGGCTCAGGAAGATCCCCTGGAGGCACGGCAATCCACTCCAGCATTCTTGCCTGGAGAATCCCATGAACAGGAGAGCTTGGTGGGCTACAGTCCGTGGGGTCACAAAGAGTCAGATACAACTGAAGTAACTGAGGTGGCAATCTAACTCCAAAAACTAAAAAAAAAACAAAACAAAACAGGCACACACAAACTCACCAGGACGACCATGTGTCAGTACAACTGAGCAGGGTGAGCTTGCACAACTGCCGTGGCTCCATTCACGTTGAGGTGAGTGGCAGCCCCTAGAGTGGGACCCTGGAACTCTGGCCAACTGTGCCTGGTGAAGTGAAGGGAAAGTCGCTCAGGCGTGTCTGACTCTTTGTGAACACACAGAATTCTCCAGGCCAGAATACTGGAGTGCAGGTCTTTCCTTTCTCCAGGGGATCTTCACAACCCAGGGATTGAACCCAGGTCTTCCTCACTGTAATGGATTCTTTACCAGCTGAACCACAAGGGAACCTGCGTTAGCTGCTGGACCAAGGAGACAGGAAGCAGACTGAACCTTAATCCCAAGGCACGTTCATATTTTGCTAAGAAAATTGGATGGTATTAGTTAATGTTCCTATGAAACACACTATTTTTTTTTTCCTGATTCTGCATAGCCTACAAGGATTTAAAATGAATTCCGCCATGGAATTCACTTCTTTCCAGCTCTCAGGATAAAAGCCACCCATTACTAGCCCAGGTAAGCAGCAGCATTTTAAAGAAATGGGTTTTCCAAGTGTCTTATCTGGGTGGGAGACGAAGCCAAAAAAAAAAAAAAAGCAGACTGAACCTTAATCCCAAGGCACGTTCATATTTTGCTAAGAAAATTGGATGGTATTAGTTAATGTTCCTATGAAACACACTATTTTTTTTTCCTGATTCTGCATAGCCTACAAGGATTTAAAATGAATTCCAGCATGGAATTCACTTCTTTCCAGCTCTCAGGATAAAAGCCACCCATTACTAGCCCAGGTAAGCAGCAGCATTTTAAAGAAATGGGTTTTCCAAGTGTCTTATCTGGGTGGGAGACGAAGCAAAAAAAAAAAAAAGAGAGAGAGAGAGAGAGAGGAAAGAGGCTAGAGAAACCAAGCTCAGCCAATCTAGGTTTTTTAGTTCTTAAGACTCCTTGGGAGTTTTCAGCGACAGAGGCAATGAAGTCCTGTGAGAGAATAAATTGGTTAGGACACAAAGCTCCTTACAGATTATAACCTCCTTCCTTGCCAATTACAAATTTGGCAATCATTTGTTTATTAACCCGATGGCTTGCTACGTTAAGTAGCATCACATATTTACAACGCACCAAGATAAAGCTGTAGCTAGTTCAAAATCACTAGCCTCATCTGTTCCTCCTCACCTCAGTCCCACACTCTAAAGCACTTTTGAAGATAATTCGGGAGAACAGGGTTTTAAGAAGATGAAAACTTTCTCCTGCATTGCCTCAGGGAAAGGATCCCTGTTCAGTGTGTGTGTGTTAGTGATAAGGTTTAGCCCCTTTAATTCATTCTGAGGAGTGTCTGTGAAACTTTTTATTTGCAATCGTTGTGGCTTGGTCCCAAGTGGCAGGCATCTCTGCATTCATCACTCCTCACTGCCACACAGACTTCAAGGGAGGGGCAAAGCTAATCCCAGTTACAGAACCTTCTCCAGTTATCCCCTCCCCCATATATCCCACCTCTTCCATCTTTACCAGTCCATCCCAAAGG
>SJYC01137794.1:0-30559 GCA_006408675.1 Madoqua kirkii | reverse complement strand
GCACCCCACTCCAGTGTTCTTGCCTGGAGAATCCCAGGGGTGGCAGAGCCTAGTGGGCTGCCGTCTATGGGGTTGCACAGAGTTGGACATGATTGAAGCGACTTAGCAGCAGCAGCAGCAGCAGCAGCAGCAGCAATGTCTGTGGATGTTTCGGGTTGTCACATCCGGGGAGGGGTGCCGTTGGCCTCTAGGGGGTGGAGGTTGCAATGCTGCTCGACTGGGCACAGGACACTACAGAGAATGACCCAACACTAAACGCTGATACTGCTGAAGGTGAGAAATCCCGGTCTAGAGTTTAGGGTTTAAAGGAGTTTGGTGAGAGAAAGAGGAGGTTAGCAGGGGCAAGGTCATGAAGATTCTTCCTAGCCTTTACGGTTCAACTCCATAAGCAATGGCGGAAGGGGGTTATTTCTGAAAAACTGAGGAGTGATGTGATCAGAGCTGTGTGAAATGGAGTAACTATTTCCATTTCGGTAAGCAAGGATGTCACAGTCATCAGCAAATGCAATGCTCTGGTGTGAGCTGGTGAGCCCTACGGTAATTCAGGAAGGGAAAGAATACCTGTGATCTAACAGCGATCAAGCGTGCTGGCTTGCTGTGGACAGGGAATGTGAAAACGTAGGAGCTGGCCCCAGATAGCTGAGATACATATGAAAGGGATGATTTCAGTGAGCCCAGATGCTTGCATCTTCCCATACATAGAAAACTAAATTCCTTAACTTGAACTATCCGGTTTTCCTTTGTTAACAATCATCTTTGATGTTCAGACTACCTGCCCTCTTTGTTGCAAACTTTTTTTTATCACCTGACTCCTTCCCCTGCCTTCTCAGAGCAGTTTCTCAGGGCTACTTGAGATGTTGTCTCTCAGGCTTGAAATCCTAAGAATTCCCACCAAATAAAACAATGCAGCATTTTCAGGTTGCAACTGTACTTTTAAAGTCGATAGTTGCAAGTAAGAAAGGGAAAGATAACCCTGGGTCTGGGCAGAAGATGAGTTGAACACTGGAGAGGAAGATACTGCAGAGTCCACCTGCAAAATGACGTCTGGACCAAAGAAGTGGGCTGCAGAGGTGCAGAGGCGTGGGTGTATTTTTAGTCATACCAATGTTTTGACTGCAGTGCCTGTTAGAGCGCCTACCCTATGGCAAGGCTTCAAAGTTTTCTGAATAAATGAATTCAAGAATGAATGACTGAAGTATGTCATCTCACCATGGAAGGCACTGGACTGAGGCTTGGGTGCTGAGCTAGGTTGAGGCCAGGTTGGCAGCTCTCCCGAAGGCAACTTTTGGGTTTCTAGATCCAGTTACGCTGAAACGGTCTCTTCTTGCTGAAGCTTGTTTGAAGCTAGATTCCTTCACTTGCAGCTGGGAATCTTCTACTTATATACAAGCTAGAGTGCACACATTCTAAGTCACTTCAGTCGTGTCGACTTGTGACCCTGTGGATATAGCCCACCACGCTCCTCTGTCCATGGGATTCTCCAGGCTAGAATACCGGAGTGGGTTGCCCTACCCTTCTCCAGAGGGTCTTCCCGACCCAGGGATCGAACCACGTCTCCAGCATCTCCTGCACTGCAGGCAGGTTCTTTACCCACTGAGCCACCTGGGAAGCCCCAACCCAGAGTAGCACCATCCAGTATGGTAGCCACAGGAGGTAGTGACTCCCAGACACTTGGAACATGGCTGGTCCAGAAGGAGAGGTGCCGGAAGTTTGAAACTCACGATGGGAGTTAAAAGAAGTAAATGCAAAAAGGAACATAAACTGTCTCTTTCATATTTATATTGATGACATGCTGACATAATACCTCACATATAATAAACTACGGGGACATACAGCGTTGTGTTTAATGGATTTTTCAGCTGTTTCTTTGAGCTTTTTTTTGAGAACGAGGCTACTAGAAAAACTAACATAACATATGCATCATGTTCTGTTGGCCAGTGCTGTTATCGATGGGCATTTCGTTTCGGAGTACTTGAACCCTGCTCAGCACAACTCAAAACCCAGGCTATTGGGCTATGCTTGCCTGCCCACTCTGCCCCCAGTCTTACTAGGCACATCGCCTCCTGCACCACCGGACCATCCCTCAAAGGGTGAGCGGCGTATTTCAGACCCCTAGGTTCCTGTATCTCATTTCACGATGAGCACAGGTGGCTGAACCGTCTGCCAACTCTCAAAACTGCCAAGTGATTCACCTTAAAGGGGCCCCTTAGAACGGTGATCCATCTGGCCAGTAGCCCCAGGCCATCCTCTCTCCAGCCTCCCCCTGCCTCCCGGCTGTGTACCAGCCAGCATCCTTCCCCATCCACCTTGTGCCCCCAGCCTTGGAGATGCTTCCCTCAGGGTCTCTGGGGCTGAGTGAGCTTCGTAAGAATCAAAACCAACACTCAAGGTACCAGGGAGCCGGCTGTTCCACTGAAACCCACAACACTGTAATTACCATAAACCCTTCAGCACCACTGGCTCTGAGAGGGAGAAAAAATTAAATCAATGGGCATAGATCGGATTGAGAGCAATCTTACGGGAAATGCATGTAAATGCACCATCTTACCTTGGAAATGAGTTTTAAGATTAATACCTTTCACAAATGGAAAAGTATAAAGAAATATGCAGGAGAATAAGCTTTGGCAACAATAGGTCAACCCTTCTTTTTTATGAGCTGCTGGCTATA
Organism: Madoqua kirkii; assembly: GCA_006408675.1. Classification (NCBI taxonomy): domain Eukaryota; kingdom Metazoa; phylum Chordata; class Mammalia; order Artiodactyla; family Bovidae; genus Madoqua; species Madoqua kirkii. The sequence continues at coordinate 27,891 of SJYC01137794.1, read as the reverse complement.
TTGTATGAAGAACTCGTGAAGCTTAACATTTTTGGTATTTTATATATATATATACATATATATTTTAAAAAAACACCCTGTAATGCAAATTCTTCAAGAGAATAACAAGTGATGCATGCTTGAAATTTATTTTTAAGTCAAGAGCAAAATGAAACCCTTTAATTAATCTCAGAGAATTTAGCTCCTTCTCTTTCAGATCTGTCTTGTGCACAGTTAGATGCTTAAAATAATTGCATCCGCTCGTGTGAAACTGCAGCAGTAATTCAGTGGGTTTATACTTGTGCAACCTTTTAAAAACAAGCCTTAAAACATTCATCTGTTGAACCAATTTACCAGCTTTCAATAAAGCATCTTTAAGATACTTTCTGTTACATTTATATGACATAAGCTATATTATTTTAATAATCTGTGCTTGAGATATATAGTGATGAGGGAATTATCGCTCACCTGGGGAGATGGTGTAATTAGAAAAGAGGCACAGTCGGGAAATAAAAATGATTAAAAAAAAAAAAACTTGCTGAAATTAACCAGCCACTGCTACTAGGATTCTCTGATGTTGGCTTAAGTTGTTGAGGAAGCACTGGAGTGAGAAGCAAAGAAGAAGGAATCCGAGCAAACTTGTGGTGCCTGAAATAATTACAATTTCTTACCCGTCATTTCTCAAGGCTCACAGGGAGCCAGGTTGTGCACCCAGCCAGGGCAGACAAATGAACACCTTCCCCGCAGCCAGTCCAGGGGGTGCCTGAGCTGAGTTAATGTGCTGGGGCCAGAGGATGGGAGCAGGTGTAATTATCCTAATGATTTATTGAATGTTTGATTAATTGGAAATTAAGTGAATGCACAGTGGCAGAATTGTCATAGCAAATCGCTCAGCTGTTGGCTTAAAAGGTGTTCTATTTCCCTCCAGTAAAGCAATTAAGAGCATATTAAATCGTTTGGGGATGGAGGTGGATTTCGGTGTGGAATTGTCCAAGGCAGGGGCAGGAGGAACATGGCAGAAAGATCTTAACAGCCTCTCTCTGGGTAGTGGTTGGAGAAAGTGGTTCCAAAAATGAGCCACAAGAAGTTCATTTTAGAAGTTCATTCATACCTCACGGAAGAAAAAAGATGGGAGGCTCAGTCGTAAAGAATCTGCCTGCCAATGTGGGAGACACAGAATTGAATCCTGGTCCAGGAAGACCCCGCATGCCATGGGACAGCCTCGTCCTTGCGACAGACTATTGAGACTGTGCTCTGGACCCTGGGATCTGCCGCTATGAAGGCCTGCATGTACTCCACAACAGGAGAAGCCCCCACAATGAGAAGCCTGGACACCGCAACTAGAGAGTAGCCACTGCTTGCAACAGCTAGAGAAAAGCTCTCACAGTAACAAAGACCCAACACACCCAAAAAATAAATAAGTCATTTTTAAAAAGCGACACTGGACCATAAAGAAGGCTGAACGCCAAAGAGATGATGCTTTCAAACTGTGGTGCTGGAGAAGACTCTTGAGAGTCACTTAGACTTCAAGGAGATTCAACCAGTCCATCCTAAAAGAAACCAGTCCTGAACATTCATTGGAAGGACTGATGCTGAAGTTGAAGCTCCAATACTTTGGCCACCTGATGCAAAGAGCCAACTCACCTGAAAAGACCCTGATGCTGAAGGAAGGAGAAGTGGGTGACAGGAGATGAGAAGGGTGGATGGCATCACTGACTCAACGGACATGAGTTTGAGCAAACTCTGGGAGACGGTGAAGGGTGAGGAAGCATGGGTGCTTGGGGTCACAAAGAGTCACATGCTGCTACTGCTAAGTCACTTCAGTTGTGTCTGACTCTATGCGACCCCATAGAGAGCAGCCCACCAGGCTCCTCTGTCCCTGGGATTCTCCAGGCAAGAATACTGGAGTGGGTTGCCATTTTCTTCTCCAACACATGAAAGTGAAAAGCAAAAGTGAAGTTGCTAAGTCGTGCCCGATTCTTAGCGACCCCATGGACTACAGCCTACCAGGCTCCTCCGCCCATGAGATTTTCCAGGCAAGAGTACTGGAGTGGGGTATGACTTAGCAACTGACCAGTAACAAATAAATAAAAAGAGGAAAGTAAGAAAACGGATGACGGCCTCCAGATAGCTGGGAAGACAGTGATTTTTGCTTGTTTGCATGTAGGTCTGTTTCTGATCACCCTCAGGATGTCTGCAGCTCAGACAACTACTACGCTTCATTGACAGGGGGCTCTATAGGGCAGATTCAACAGAAGAGGAGGGCTTGGTGAGAGAAGGCAGGGCTGGTCTGCTGTTTCAACTTACCTGTTCTGCCAGGTGCCTATGAACAGCAAGTGAAGTTGCTCAGTCATGTGCAACTCTGCGATCCCATGGACTGCAAAGCCTAGCAGGGTCCTCTGTCCATCGACTTTTCCAGGCAAGAAGACTGGAGTGAGTTGCCATTGCCTTCTCCAGGGGATCTTCCCAACCCAGGGATCGAACCCAGGTCTCCCGCATTGCAGGCAGATGCCTTACCCTCTCTCTGTGCCACCAGGGAAGCCCAACCAGCTAACAAACACAAAAAAGGGAAAAGGGACTTCTCTGGTGGTCCAGGGGTTAAGACCCTGCGCTTCCACGGCAGGAGGCACAAGTTCGACTCGTGGTCAGGGAATTAGGATTCTGCCTACCATCAAAAATATTTAAACACACACACGCACTATTCTTAGGGCAGAAAGCAAAGACAAACTTAAACAGCCCCTTGATAAAAGTGAAAGAGAAGGGTGAAAAAGCTGGCTTAAAACTCAACATTCAGAAAACTAATATCATGGCATCTAGTCCCATCACTTCATGGCAAGTAGATGGGGAAACAATGGAAACAGGGTCAGACTTCATTTTCTTGGGCTTCAAAATCACTGCAGATGGATGCTTGCTCCTTAGAAGAAAACCTATGGCAAACCTAGACAGCATATTAAAAAGTAGAGACATTACTTTGACAACAAAGGTCCATCTAGTAAAAGCTATGGTTTTTCCAGTAGTCGTGTGTGGTGGTGAGAATTGGACCACAAAGAAAGCTGAGCACTGAAGAATTGATGCTTTTGAACTGTGAGGATGTAGAAGACTCTTGAGAGTCCCCTGGACTGCAGGGAGATCAAAACAGTAAATCTGAAAAGAAATCAGTCTTGAATATTCATTGGAAGGACTGATGCTGAAGCTGAAACTCCAATACTTTCTCCACTTGATGCAAAGAACTGACTCATTTGAAAAGACCCTGATGCTGGGAAAGATTGAGGTCAAGAGGAGAAGGGGACAACAGAGGATGAGTTGGTTGGATGGCATCACTGACTCGATGGAAATGAGTTTGAGCAAGCTTCAGGAAATGGTGATGGACAGGGAAGCCTGGTGTGCTGCAGTCCATGGGGTTGCAAAGAGTTGGACATGACTGAGTGACTGAACTGAACTGAACACATTGCTGTGGCATGCCAAAAAATTAAACACATGCATGTAAATTCACTGTGATCTTCTACCCATATAACATGGAATCAAGAAGAGGTTAAGAAAAGAGCTTTCCTTCTGAACCTAGGCTTTTCAGAAAGTACCTCAAATGATCCTCAACCACCCAAACTGCTTCTGTTTCTAGACTTGACTTTGTGGGGTAGCACGTTCCTTCCATCCAGCACCCTTTACCCATCTTGTCTACCTCCCCTCTCTCAGATCAGCACAGCTAAGAGTTACAAGCTTGAGGTTCTCCAAATGTTGCCTCGAGCTTGGGGAAGGCAAAGGCTGATACAAATTGAAATCATAAATAAGAATTTAATAAACTTTCTCTATTGGCTTCCTGCCTCACCACTAAAGTTGCAGAACCTGGAATTTTAAAAAACGTATTTCAGAGCAGCAATGGGAGGAGGGAACTCAGACGTACCTGTGGGATTATAGATGCACAGACCTTCAGGAAAGAGAAGTTCCCTGAAATCAGTCCACAACCTTCAAATAGCCATACCCTTTGACCTCTTCTATGGGTGAGCTGTGTGAGTGCATGTGTGTGTGCTTAGCTGCTCAGTCACGTGCAACTTCTTGCAACCCCATGGACTGCAAGCCCACCAGGCTCCTCTGTCCATGGGATTTCCCAGGCAATATTGGACTGGGTTGCCATTTCCTTCTTCAGGGAATCTTCCAAACCAGGGGTCAAACCTGTGTCTCCTGCATCAGCAGGCAGATTCTTTACTATTGAGCCACCAGGGAAACCCAGGGACAAGATATAGCAAAGATGCATATGTAAGGATGTTCACTGTTGTGATGTCTATAATAGTGAAACAAAACTGAACAAAACAAAAACAGGAAAGCTATCTAGATGCTCAAAACTTTTCCCAAGTAGAATTCAAGGAAAATGGTTCTTAATGAAGGATTTTAGGGAAAATCCTTTAGGGGGGAAATGCATATTATATCAGCTTAACTCTTAGAGCAAAGATCAGTGGCTCCCAAACTTCAGAAAAAGACAGCTTAAGAAAACGCAGGGTGGACCCTGTTCAAAATCTGTGGTAAAGAATTCACCTGCCAATGCAGGAGACATAAAAGATGTGGGTTTGATCCCTGGGTCAGGAAGATCCCCTGGAGTAGGAAATGGCAGGCCACTCCAGTATTCTTGACTGGAGAATCCCATGGACAAAGGATGCTGGCGAACACATATAACAAGAGCAAACATGTTAACAGAATAATATGCAGATTACGAATCCAATTTTGCAAAGAAATCATACCTAGATCAATAGCTATAATTCTGTAGACCTGTGTATGTGTGTATAAAACTGAAAAGGTATCATATCTCTCAGTTGATGTTAATATCTCAGAATGTTAATATCTCTCAGCTGATGGGTGATTTGTGGTAGCTTTACTTCTCTTTTTCTCTGTGCTTTTTCTGCTTTTTGTTTGTTTCTTTTTCTAGTAAAAATAAAACACTCTTGTAATTGTCCACGTTTTTGCTCTCTACGTTTTTGCTCTCTGTGACTATACTCACATCTAGTTTTTTACTGTAACAAACAGGTATGCCCTGGGACACATAGAGGGGATAGACAGCTATGACATGGTGACTGCGGTCACCCATTATTACAGACACACAAAACAGGACAATTTCCTGTTTTGAATATGTCAACCCTGGCCATATGTCTTATAAAATTGGAATTCTGCCATCCAGTCTATCAAAAAAAAACCAGAACAACCCAACAACAACAGACTGAAGTGTAGCCATTACAACAACTCTGCCAATTAAAGAAATCTCAAAAGTCTAAGAATGCTGCCCTTCAGCAAGGCCAGGGTTGGCAAGACCAGAAAATGAGCACAGCTCTATCAGACCAGTGGCACATCTCAGCATCTAGAAACAGGTAAATCTGTCTTGTCCCCATGCACAGAAAGACACAATTAACACGGCTGCAAAGGAAGTGATACTGCCTCATTACCAGCCATCAGGCTGTCCTGCAGGGGCCCCCAGCCAAAGCTGGGAGGGGAGGTTACTAATTATCATGCCAAATTAAGCCTTGATTATTCCCCAAGAGACACCTGTTAATTGGGCTGCTACATTACATAACCGTTCTGTGCATGAATAATTGAGTTGCAACGACTCGAGTTTTCTCCTTGGAAATGTGATTTATTCTTCACTCCCCTTGTTTCAAGTTGCCCTGATCTTCAAAACTGGGCTGTGAGAGCCCGGGGAAGTTACTGTAGTTGTGAACCCCAGGAACAGAATTCAGGGCTCACCTGCTCACAGGAAAGACAGAAAGAGACGTAGCCCAAAGCTCTTCACAAGAGAGAGCATGTGAGTTAGCCATCAGTTGCAGGAGCCCAAGTTTTCAGTGAGTGAAGAGTGGTAGGCAGTGACTATTCATCTAACTCACGTTAAGAAGTCTTCCATTTCTCATTTACAAGCCGTATTCCACCATGGTGCTTGTTTTGAGCATTTCTTTATTTTCTTGAACTCTGAGGTGCTCAGTACTAGGCTCACCCTGTATATTTTATTCCCCAGTCCTAAAAGCAGTCAATCCTTATCACTTTTAATAGAGAATGGAATTAGAAACCAAGATCTGGGTGCCAAGTGCGCTCATGCTGCTGGGGTATCATTGCTTCTAGCTCCTCTGAGCTGACAGAGCAGAAAGATGTGTGCATAGTCTGTGTATATCCCCAGGTGGCTCAGTGGTAAAGAATCTGTCTGCTAATGCAGGAGACATGAGTTCTACCCCTGGGTCACGAAGATCCCCTGGAAGGGGAAATGGCAACCCGCTCCAATATTCTTGCCTGGAAAATCCTATGGACAGAGGAGCCTGACAGGCTACAGTCCAAGGGGTCACAAAGAGTTGAACATGGCTGAGAAAAGCACACACATTCTGTGCATACAGGCATCTCTATAGATATTTCTCTATTTAACCATCTGTGTCTATAAGAAGTTAAATATAAGTGCATGCTGTTGTCCAACTCACATCTATCATCTAAATATATCATTGTGGCCTTCTTCCTTTGCTTATCTGTAATCTCCCACTCAGACAGTGAGAAACCAGTACATGCTAAGTAACCTCACTGGACTTGTATTCCCATTAGATGAGTGCCAACCCATTTGTTCACTTAAAAGGACTTTGGAACCTGTAGCGATGCCTGGGCTTGGTCCACCATGCTCATCTCATGGAAACATTTGCCATGAAGGCACTGCCAAGAAATTCAAAGACCAAGGGGTGCTACACCGCTTCCTCATTACGACCATCAAGCTGGTTGGTGCAGCTGGTTGGGGCATTGAAGAATACCCACACATCACTCCAGGGCTCCAGATGAAGGTAAAGAAAATAGGCATGAGGCAGCGTCATGCCAAATAAAGGATCTGGCAGAACGTTGATGAGCGAGAGCTGGTATTTCTTTTTCAGAAAGTAAAATGCAGAAACAGCTAAAGGAGCAAGCAACTGAAGGCAAAACAAACCCCAAAAACGCAGCCAAGAAAAGATGATGGAAAGCACAAAAAGGTTGAGAAAGGAACACAACAAAATTAAATGAAGCTACAGTTCTTGGGAGGGTTCTCAGAGACCAGATGGTAAAAAGAGTGATTTATCCCTTCGCATATTTCTGCAATACTGAATGTTCCAAAATAATATATGGATTTGGGATAAATACAGAGACAGTAGGCAGCCTCTCTCTCCCTCTCCCTCCCCTCTCTTTCTTCCTCCTCCTCCACCCCCTGCCTTGGCTCTAGCTAGGTGGGGAAAGAGCAGCCGTATTATTAGACAAACGGTCTGCAGTGTCTGCCTCCAACAGCTTCCAGACCCAAGAGGGCTGTAGAATACCGAAGCAGCTGCAATGGCCTCCGGGGTTGCTACTTGGCATGCTGTAAACAGCGGAGACCTAAGCCCAGCTAGAGCGGGTGAGTGGAGACGGCGAGAGCAGACTCAGGATGAGCGTATCGCCTCAGCTAGGCCGGTCCAGGTTTGGCTGGAGCGACGCAGCATCTACAGGTGGATCTGAACCCTGTCTTAGTTCGGGAGGCAGCGTGGTTCGTGGTGTGGAGCACAGACTCTGGGTTCAACTCCGCCACTGTGTGAATCTAGGCAGATTTCTAGCTTCTGCGCAACTGCGTTGGGCTTCCCAGGTAGCTCAGTGGTAAAGAACCCACTTGCCAATGCAGGAGACACGAGAGACGCAGGTTCAGTTCCTGGGTGGGGAAGATCCCCTGGAGGAAGGCGTGGTGACCCACTTCAGTATCCTTGCCTGGAGACTCGCATGGACAGAGGAGCCTGGAGGGCTACAGTTCATACAGTCGCACAGAGCCAGACCGACTGAAGCCACTTAGCATGCACACATGTACAACTTCATCATCTCACACACGACCCAGGACGGCATTAATAACACACCTGCCCATCTGGTTAGTAGGAAGTTTATGTGGATTAAGGATTTAGAAGAGTTAAGGGCAGTGCCGGGCAAGATAGACTTCCTCAACTCGAAGGAATTCAACCAGGAGCTCGCAGAGAGCAATGGACAGAAGTTGGAGGAGAAAGAGGCACGAACAGAGGGGGTTCAAATCAAAAGAGGGCAACGGAGCCTTGATAATTCCCTTTCCCGAAGGGAGAAGCCAGAGCGACTTTTCCATGAAAGAGCTGTCACTCCCCATAGCCTCGGGCATGACAGAGCCTTGCTCAGGATACCCCCCCATCGCTGTCAAAGCAAGAATGTGACAGACGCAGCAGCAGTCGCGAGTGTGGACTCCAGGCTGGACAGATCCGAGCTGGGTTACCAGTCCTGTCCCTTGATCTGCCGGAGCTGAGTCTTCTTATCTAGAAAATGGGGTTAAAGACAGCATCTGCCTTAATTTCAGAGCGAAATCTGCACAATGGCCGAAGTGGCATTCACAAGAGCCAAGATACAGAAACAATCGTGTCCACCAAAAAATCAGTGGGTGAAGAGGCTGCGGCGTGAACATGGATAGAATGGAAGGCTTTTCACCCATGAGAAAGAAGGAAAGCCTGCCATTTTATAACAGCTTGGATGAACCCTTGAGAGCATTATGCTAAGTGGAGAAAGTCAGAGAAAAAGACCATAGGATATCACTTATATGGGAAAACAGGAAAGCTCACCAAGCTGACCTGGGAGAGACAGAGTCGAGTGGAATTTACTAGAAGCCAGGTTACGGGGGGTAGGGGGAAATGGGAAGATACCAGTCAGAGGGTACAAACTCCCACTTATAAGACTCACAATTCTGGGGATCTAATGCACAAGGTAATGAGAGTGAATAGCGTCGGATTATCCGAGTGAAAATTGCTAAGAGAGCAAATGTTCTTACTACACAAAGGAAATGGTAATTATGTCACAGGATGAAGGTGTTAACTGACGCTACAATGGTCATGACTTGGCAGTATACAGACATATCAGATCAACATGTCGCATACCTTAAATTTACACAATATTATACAGCAATTATATTGAGTTGGCCAAAAAGTTTGTTTGGATTTTTGTATCATATTATGGAAAAACCCGACCAAACAAATTTGGCCAATGGAATATCTCTACAAAACTTAAAAAGTAGGTTGTTTTTTTTTTAAAGAATAATATCTACTTGCCCATCTGGGTTCATAGCAGGATTACTCACAATATTCAAAAGGTGGGAGCCACCTAAGTGTCCATCTATAGATAAACAGATAAACAAAACATGATACCTCCCATATGATGGAGAGTTATTCAGCCCTAAACAGGAAGGAAACGCTGATACATGTTTACAACACCCAATCTATAGCAAGACTTAAGGAGTCCAAGGACATGACTAGTAAAAGAAGCAAAGAAGATATTTAGCACATTAAAAGGATGCCTTCAAGTCCTCATTGCACTGCTCCATGGATCATAATTCTCATTGCCTCTAATTTTGTTTTTTCTTTAAGTGTCACATGAGAAACTTTCTTTTTTTCTTTTGCTGTGGTTCTTGTTTGTAATTTTTTTTTTTTTTTGGCCACACCAAGTAGCAGGCGGGATCTTCCCTGATCAAGGATAGAACCTGCACCCTCTGCATTGGAATCATGGAGTCTTAGCTAAGGACTTACTTGAAGACTTCACTGGACCATCAAGGAAGTCTTTAACTGTGACTTTTAATCCCTTGTGGATGCACTGTGTAGAAAACATGGTACATGTAAAGTACCGAAAGTCTGAGTTTCAAGGTGTTGTCTTAGCAGGTGACTAACTTCAGGAAATCACTATGGTCACTTTTTAATACACGCTTGATGGGTGTACTTGCTTCTCATTCCAGGGAGCCTTGGGTTCATTTCTTGAGAGAAAGGCTTGGGAAAGAGGGAGTTGGTGGACGTGGGGCTCTTCCAATATCCCAACCACAATGAAAAAACTGAGTAAGTCCCCAACTCTGGCTTTGGTAACAAAACAAGTCACCTTGGGAGAACACCTCTCAATTTCTAGGTGCCTGTTTGGTTTATGCGGGACTGCCAGGGTGGGGAAGAGAGAAAATCAGATGATGACAGAGAGGTCTTAAGCTTCTGTTGCCAATCATAAGAGAAGAAAGGATACCCAAAAATATTTATGACAGCTAGCTCATTCCAAGGACCCAGGGCAAATTATATTTTGACTCAATAACTCAGAATGATTTGTACTTGTCCACCAGTTCAACATCACCTTTGAGCCCAAACTGAAGGATAGTAGCAGAATAACTATACTAAGAACCTGAGCCCCTCATTTGGCACTTATACACAACCATGATGGGCCTTCCTCTACCGTGCGTTCATCTCTTTACGCCTCATTTTCCCAACATGGTCATAAACGCCTTCAGAGCAAGGGCCACGTCTGATGGCTCCTATTATCTCCCTGACATCAACTCAGTGCCATGTCCATAATTAGAGTGGGGCAGGGGCTGATTGACAGATAAGTCTTGCCAATGAAAACACTTTTTCCCATTGTAAGTTTAAAGAGCCCATTTGTCTGTTATGACATATCGCTTGCTTGCTGTTTATTACCCAAGTGCCTGACCAGTCAGCATGTATGGGCTACCGGCACATTATGTAATGTGCTGAAATCAACTCGGTTAAGACTGCCAAATGGCTTGGCTTTTTAAAACCAGGCTTCTCCTGCAGAGATGAGCAGCACTGTCTTGACTCTCTGAAGCGTTTGCCCTCGCATAGAGAAAAACGCTTACATACCATGATCATTACTGAGAGTCTTATTTTAGTTGCTGTTCTGCACAGCAAGTTTGAAAGAAGAGGAAGGGGGTTAGGGGAGGGATAGACTGGGAGTTTGAAATTAGCCTCTGCAAACTATTATATAGAGAGACTGAATTAAAAAATAAGGTCCTACTGTATAGCACAGGGAGCTATATTCAATACTCTGCGATAAATCATAATTAAGGGGACTTCCCTGAAAGTGCAGTGGTTAAGACTCTGCCTTCCAATGAAGTGGGTAAGGGCTCAGTCTCTGGTCAGGGAACTAAGATCCCACCTGCTTCAGGATGTGGCCAAAATTAAAATAAATAAATTTTAAAAATCCTTTTAAAAATCATAATGAGAAAGAATATAAATATGTGTGTGTGTGTGTGTGTGTGTGTATGCTTGTAAATACATACACACAAATATATACATATACATATACATATACATATACATATACATGTACATGTACATATATGCTCAGCTCTGTCTAGCTCTTTTGTGAACCCATGCACTGTAGAGCCTGCCAGACTTCACTGCCCATGGAATTTTCCAGGCAAGACTACTGGAGTGGGTTGCCATTTCCTTCTCCAGAGGATCTTTCTGACTCAGGGATCGAATCTGTGTCTCTTGCATTGGCAGGCAGATTCTTTACCACTAGCACCACCTGGAAAGCCCCATAATAAGAATTACTTTGCTGTACAGCAGAAATGTACAAAACATTGTAAATCAACTATATTTCAAAAAGCCAGTCAGTTCAGTTGCTCAGCTGTGCCTAATTCTTTGTTATCCCATGGACTGCAGCACGCCAGGCTTCCCTGTCCATCACCAACTCACAGAGTTTGCTCAAACTCATGTCCATTGAGTCAGTGATGCCATCCAAACATCTTATCCTCTGTCATCCCCTTCTCTTCCTGCCTTCAATCTTTCCCAGCATCAGGGTCTTTTCCAATGTGTTAGCTCTTCAGCATCAGTCCTTCCAATGAATATTCAGGGTTGATTTCCTTTAGGATTGACTGGTTTGACCTCCTTGCAGTCCAAGGGACTCTCAAGAGTCCTCTCCAGTACCACAGTTCAAAATCATCAATTCTTCAGTGCTCAGCTTCCTTTATGGTCCAACTCTCTTAACCTTTAACCTCATTTAATTTTCACAACTATCCTTTCCATGCCCTAGAATCTCCATACTATACAGACATAATCAGGATGCCTCTTTTATGGAGGAAGGGGGGAAATATGTCAGAAAGGTCCCGGAAGTCCCCCAGAGTCATATAAACTAGAATGTAGCAGACCTGGAGTTCAATACTGGAGTATGGGATATACATTTCTCACCACTGTGTAATGCTGGGAACGTGAAATTGTGGAGAGAGCAACAGGGCAGAACCGAGGTGTGAGATTTGAGAATGTTTGGAAGACGCCAGGTGAGGGATGCTGAAAATAGCTTATAATAATGTGATTCAAACCCAAAAGGGGTGGGCCCACCACGTCTGCACTGGTGAATAACAGATGGAGACGTGGCAGGTTAGGCCCTACGGGTCCTTGGCAAATATTAATTGATGATGATGACTTCAGAAGAGCAAACAAAAATTTGAAGAGACAAAAGACAGAGTGCATGGTATGAGCACATGGGGAAAGCCGGGGGCCGGGCAGGGGAGCGATGCTGACTGAATTGATTTGGGTTATGGCTGCCCCAAGAGGACTTCAGAGGAACAGTCTTACTTAAGCATCTCAAGTTTATGCAGCTGCAACATTCATTCTGTTCGCAAAAGAAAAAAGAAAAAAAAGTTGCACTTACGGATGAATGCGGGTTTTCCCACATTCTCAGAGAAGATGGACTGGCTTAGATGCACACATGGTTTACCCCCACGAACTTTGTTTAGCTCCTAACACTGTGAGTTTTGTTTTTTTTTTTACCTAATAATATTTACATGAGCCAATTGTCAAATTGGAGCAAGAGGGAAGATAAAATTTTAAGGGAATTGGAAGAAATGTAAGTGGATTTCTGGCTTCCAGCTCTTAATATCAAGTAATGAAATGCATATTTTATAATCTTCGAAGAGCTGAAATCACTCCAAATTCACACTCAGTGTTCTGTATGAGAAGAGACGATTCTAGCAAATTCCATTCCTGAGAAACATGATCCATCAGGACACAGTCATTGAATATGGACCATGGACCAATGGACTCTGGTTGGTTCCTAAACAGAAAGCAACTTTTAGCCTTTGGGTTGCATTCTACACTTGACTCTGGAGAAAGGATGGCAAACTATTCCAGATTCTTGCCTGGAGAAGCCCACGGTCAGAGAAGTCTGGCAGGCTATGGAGTGTTAGACATGACTGAGCAACAAGCACTTTAGCTTGCACACTTGATTAGGCTTGATTTTCTCGTATCTGGGATCAGTCTAGCACCCCTGGAAAAGGCTGAAAGTCAGCCTATAGGGACACCTTCCAGGCTGGGTGTTCTAAAAGACATCTGTTGTGGTGGTTTGCCTGGTATCTATTCCCTGTCTGCTGCTGACAACATTGTCTGTTGCAGAAAGGATCACCCCAAACTCCATTTTAGATGGGTCGCCCCTCTTTCTTTAGCTCCCAAGTGAGAAAATAACCTTGGTTTGGTGCTTGAATACATTCTCATCATGCATCACAGCAATTGATTCAGGGGTAAGCCACGGACTCCATTGTGAATGAGTCTCATGGCTACACAAGGAAAAACAAATTCAAGTCATGAAACACGAGATTCTGGATAAAGCTGAGATTCTGGATTCATCTGTTCTTGAAGTTAGTGCCATCCTGATACTTTTCATATGAACCAATATATTTCCTTTGATGCCTAAACTACTTCACGTGGGTTTCTGTCAGCTGCACTCAAAAGATTCCTGATCAATAGAATGCTTACTATGAAGTTCTCTGGCAAGTCCAATGAGCAAAGTCAGGAGTCATTAATAAAGTTGGTGGGCAAGGACACAAGTGTGGCAAAACTAAGATCTTCCCTGTTATTTTAGCCGCTGCTGTAGTGTCTACAACGTTATCACCAGCAGCATAGAAGCTGGAGACTCTGGTCAACCCCTAAACATCCTCACGGAACGCATATATATGTTTTCATTACCTGGGGGAAACTCTAAAAGGAACGAAATGAAGAATCTTGCATAGGCCAAGCCATAGTGTGAAACGCCTAAGCTTTTCTTTATGGAAGTTTTTAAAAGCAGTCACTTTTGATTTAGTGTAGAATTATAATCAACTAGAGGCTACGGGCGTTTTAAGCTGCTGGAGTTTACTTTGGGAGTTTTGCAAGACAGCAATCTCCATTTCTTAACCATGTGCTTTAGTAAGACAAAATACTATTTCTCAGTCGAGCACAGCCTTAAAGAAAATCAATGTAAATGCGATTCCACTTCTCACCTCTTTTCCCTTATAAAACTAAACACTCCAAAACACGGGCACAGCAAACTCTATTTCTAAAGGTTTTATAAGTTAAGCAACCCAAGGAAGTTACATGAAAAAAAGAATCCCCTTGGAGATATAAAAGCGTTCATATCTGAACACAACTGCACTGATACCAGAAGGGAATAGAGTACAATATTTGATGAAGAGAAGTAATTATCATTTATGAATGAGGAAGCTCAGTGTTTTCCTAAATTACTCAAATTAAACCTCAAATAAATATTTGAAGTTCTCCATCTAATTCGGCTACAATGAAAAATTGAATCTCATTACGTTTGGATTTACATCAAATCTAATTTCAAAGATCATATTTATTTCAGAAAAGGATGAAAAAGCATTTTTTAACCAGAAAGAAAGTGAATCGCAGTTTCAATATAAAACAATACTCATTTTATAATACAAAGGAGGTGCCATCCTAAAACTTCTTTCTCTTCCCAAAGAAAATCTCTAAGATAAAGTTAAAGATATTTCACTTAGCTCAGAGATAAAAACTCATACTATAACTATCAATTGTTTAATTAAATGATCATCATGTGTCTATAATAGCAATACCTACTGATATTGTGTATCTCACCTTTAAATGATCTATTCTGAGAACGAGAGGATAGTATTCACTTTGCAAAATAATTCCCCTCACTACAAAAATAGGTAAAATAGAATTTTACTTAATAATGAGTTCCCCAGTGTATTCACCCTATAATTTAATTCAATTTTCTCAGTTTTCTAGATACAACAATTGCCTCAAGCAAGGTAAACGTCTTCGTCAGTTTATATGCACACAGAGTCAGAAATCAGATCAGAGTGTGTCTGGACATCTCTTGAAAAGCCTGTGCAATATAATCGTCTAAAGAATAGCCTATTGGTTGCCATTTTCACATAACCAGCCTCCTCCCATAACTCCAGGGGCACATGGAGATGTTTACCCAGAAACACCCTTAGATTTCAAGCAGGGAAAACAAAGAAACAAATATAATCGGGCACTACAACAAAGATAGCAGAGACACGTCATTTATCTTTGCTACAAGATGTAGAGAGGAGATTCACAATGATCGAATCACAGTTCCCAAAGCACGTGATGAGTATTTATTGAGTACCTGCTACAATCTGGACACAGTGACAATCTTTTGGGAGGATAGTCTGCACCATACATAGAGAGAGAGAAGTTTCCAAGAAAAGTATACAGTGCATATCATTCCATACCCCATTCTTGAAGTTTCAAAATATGTGTGTTGATTTCTTAAGGGGTCTAAGCAATCTTACAGTAAAAAAAAAAATATTTAATTCAACAATTCCCAAACACACTCAATTATGCCACTCAATTTAATCCACAGAGACAAGTGTTTTCCAAAATATCAGTCATCTGAAAGTTATAGCATCTTCCCCACACACACCCACAGCCTGCCTGACTTACTACCAGATCTTCCAACACATCTTTCAGAATGCCTCGATGACATTTGGTTATTTTACTCTTCACCAAATACTTCTGCCTATCGAACTCTTGCCTGGAAAATCCCATGCGTGAAGGAGCCTGGTAGGCTGCAGTCCATGGGGTTACTAAGAGTCAGACACAACTGAGCGACTTCACTTTCTCTTTTCACCTTCATGCATTGGAGAAGGCAATGGCAACCCACTCCAGTGTTCTTGCCTGGAAAATCCCAGGGATGGGGGAGCCTGGTGGGCTGCCGTCTATGGGGTCGCACAGAGTTGGACACAACTGAAGCGACTTAGCAGCAGCAGCAGCAGCACAGTGACACCTCTGCTTTGATCTAAGCAGCCCAACTTGTGGTGACAATTCCTCATTCTGGCTTCCGAGACTACCTTCTGTCCCATCCTGCCTCATGGTACCCAGGGTTCCCGAGGCAGAGACACGGACCAACTCTGTCCAGTCAGTGCGTACAATCCCCGTGATTGATGCAGACCACACCCTAAAGAGATCCAGTGAGAGGAAACCCTGGAACTTCATTTTTATAACTGTTACCAGTGTAGCTACCGGGAGGGTGTTATTCACCCTGTGGCTCCTGGTGGCCGTGTTGCTACTATATGGGAAGACAGTAGCAATTATTAACATAAAGCTAACACAGTAGAGAAGAGGGAAGGAACCGGATGAGACTGTGAGCTGATGCATCTTGCTTAGTAAAGATGCTCCTGATGAACAAAACACCTATGGAAACAACTTAAAGGATGTGGCGTGACAAAAATACTTTGGAATTGCCGTGGAACAGGTATTCTTTGATAACATTTCCCACTTGTGTCCAAAATAAATTTTTCATGTGATGAGAGAGGTTAGATCTCTCTTCTTCTCTCTGTAATGGAATTTGGATGAGAATCGTGCATATAATCTACATAATTACGCCATGCCAACTCCAAATGGTGGATAATCTCTTAAATTTTTTGTCAAGATAAATAGGAGAGAAAATTGATTCACGTCCCAGCCTCTGCTCTCATTTAACAGACATCAGAGACTTGTACAAGGGACAGAATATCAGCATTATGATATAACAGCAGCCAAAAAGGGGATTATTTAATAGAGGCAACAACAACAAATTACAATACAGATGGTAGCTGTATTGTAATCTTATATAAAAGATTAAATTCTTCTTTGAGTCTGGGAGTCAAATTATGGTGGACATTTGTTTCAAATATTTCAGGATCTCAGCAGTTGACACAGGTTCACATGACAATAGGAAGTTAAGTTTGTCATAAAGTGAAAGCGAAAGTGAAGTCGCTCAGTCATGTCTGACTCTTTGCGACCCCATGGACTGTAGCCTATCACGTTCCACCATCCATGGTATTTTCCAGGCAAGAGTGCTGCAGTGGACTGTCATTTCCTTCTCCAAAATTTGTCATAAGGTAACTTTTAAAGTCGGCTCAGTTTTCTCTTCTGTAAACGAGAGAACTGTTGGTGTCCTCTGCACATGGGTGAGCAGTAAGTGAGATAATTCACATAAAGGGCTTAAGCATCATGTCCAGGCACATTGTCATCACTAAATAATTGGTGGATGGTGATGATTATGACGATAATCTTGATAATTATGCCTACCACGATAATGCTGACTGTGTTGATGCTGGAGGTGATTTTGAATGGATCAGAGGAGAGAGACTCCAAGGAAAGGTGGAATTTCAACTAGCTGTCAGGGAACACACATTCCAGAGAGAAGAATCAGTAAGAAAAAAAAAAGGAGGGGGTTCAGAGGTGGATCATATGGTGGAAATGGATGAGAAATCATTTTCCAGTTTTGCTAGAGGATGGGTGAATCTAGTGAGAGATAATTCTAGAGAGAAATACAGAAGATCAAACCATGTGGCTTCCTTTGTTCTAAAGAACTTTTTTTTAATGTGGGTCATTTTTAAAGTATTTAATTTGTTATGATATTGTTGCTATTTTATGTTTATTGGCCCTGAGGCATGTGGGATCTCAGCTCCCCAATCAGGGATCCAGCTGACACCCTCTGCATTGGAAGGCAGAGTCTTAACCACTGGGCTCTCAGGTAAGCCCCTGTCTGCTTCCTTTATGAGGCCCAGGGGTCACAGAAAGGTCCTCCCTGTAGCTCAGACGGTAAAGAATCCCTGCAATGCAGGAGACCCGGGTTTGATCCCTAGGTCAGGAAGATCCTCTGGAGAAGAGAATGGCAATCCACTCCAATATTCTTGCCTGGAGAATTCCATGGACAAAGGAGCCTGGCGGGCTACAGTCCATGGGATCACAAAAAGTCAGACAAGACTGAGCGGCTGGGGTCATTGAAAGGCATCAAGAATTGCAATGTTTTATGAAGAATAATGTACCAGTGATGAGTACAATGGGTTGAAATGAGAGGAAGTCAAGGGAGAGTTATCAGATAGGAATGGTTTCAAGGATAAGAAGATGAAGAAGGAAAGAGGACTGAACCACGGGGGAAGTTTAGTGAAAATTACATCAACTCTATCATGTGAAAAAGACTTGAATTCAAAGCATAGCTCAGACACCTACTGAGCCATGGGGTGACCTGAATGGGACGTCACTGCATTAATTTTTCCTGTTGCTGTCGTAACATGTCACCACCAAAGTAGCTGAAAATAACTGCAAATATCCACGCATGCTAAGTCACTTCAGACATGCCAGACTCTTTGCAACCCCATGGACTGTAGCCCACCTGGCTCCTCTGGCCATGGGATTCTCCAGGCAAGAGTTCTGGAATGGGTTGCCATGCCCTCCTCCACGGGATCTTCCCCACCCAGAGATCAAACCTGCGTCTCCTGCAACTACGGCATTGCAGGCGGATTCTTGACCGCTGAACCACCGGGGAAGCCCTAATTCCAAATATATCAATCTTACAATTTCGTATAGTGGCAATCTGCCATGAATCTCATGGGACTGAAATCAAAGCACCTCCAGACAGGTTGCATTCTTTCTGGAAGCTGTTGGGGAGAATTTTCTTCCAGCTTCGGGAGGCTGCCAGCATTCCTTGGCTCATATCCCCTCCTCCTCAAAGCCAGAAAAGCTACAACACTCTGACAATTTTCCCAGTGTTACAGCTCCCTTCTGAGCACAGCTCAGAAGGTTATCAGCTCTTTAAAGAACCCTTCTGATGCCAGTGGGCCACGGGATCATCTCCCCATCTCAAGGTCCTCAGTGTAACCACATCTGCTTGGTCTTCTTTGCCATGGAAGACAAAATACCGATTTCAGGAATGAGGTTAGGGACACTGGTTAGGGAGGGGCATAATGCCGCCTGCCTCGGTCATGTCCCATCCGGCTTCAGGAATGAGGACAGGGACACTGGTTGGGGAGGGGGCATGGTGCCGCCTGCCTCGGTCATGTCACATGTGTGCGTCTAGGTCGTCTTGGATAGTGGGGGCATACAATCTTACTTCCCAGGGTTGATACAAGGATGATGTGAAATGTTACATATAATGCATATAATGACGCCTGCTACACAGCATTTATTTAATAAAAAAAATGTTTTCCCAAACTTGGTTGAAAGCTAAGAAAGAAAGAATGGCTTTGGATGCTAGACATACCAAGGAAGTGTAATTAATAGGTCTTGAAAGCGACAGTTTGGATGTGAGGACAAGGGAAGGTGCACAGGAAGAGAGAGGAGGGCACAGTAACGGCCAAGTAGCCTTTCTTTAAAGATCAGACACAGGGAGCGGATGAGATGAATGGAGAGAGTAGCGTGGAAGCATATACTCTGCCGGATTTCAATAGATCGCCAACGGGAAGTCGCCACGTGACTCAGGGAACTCAAGCTGGGGCTCTGCAGCAATGTAGAACGGTGGGAGGAGGGAGGTTCCAGAGGGCAAGGTCTTGAAAGCGACAAGTTTGGATGTGAGGACAAGGGAAGGTGGACAGGGAGAGAGGAGGGCACAGTAACGGCCAAGTAGCCTTTCTTTAAAGATCAGACACAGGGAGCGGATGAGATGAATGGAGAGAGTAGCGTGGAAGCATATACTCTGCCGGATTTCAATAGATCGCCAACGGGAAGTCGCCACGTGACTCAGGGAACTCAAGCTGGGGCTCTGCAGCAATGTAGAACGGTGGGAGGAGGGAGGTTCCAGAGGGCGGAGACATATGGACACCTATGGCAAATTCGTGTTGACGTATGGCGGAAATCCACTCTATATTGCAAAGCAATTAGCCTTCAATTGAAAATAAATAAATACAAAATCAGCCACAGGACTTCCCTGGTGGTCCAGGGGTTAGGAATTTGACTGCTAATACAGGGGACACAAGTTTGATCCCCGTATTGATCCCAGGAAGATCCCACCTGCCTCGGGGCTACTAAAATCGTGCGCCTCAACTACAGAGTCCGTGATATAGATCCTGAGAGCGCCAAGGACTGAAGCCCGTGCGCCATACCGCCTGTGCTCAACAAGAGAAGCCGCCACAGCGGGCAGCCTGAGCTCCGCCACTGGAGAGCAGCTCCCGCTCAATGCAACTAGAGAGAGTTCTTGCTCAGCAATGAAGACTCAGGGCAATCAAAAATATAATTTAAAAAAATGTTAAACCAGCCCCATTCATGATGGCTTTAATCCATCTCCTCTCCCCCCCACCCCCAGGACCATGAGATACAGCGGCTCTGGGAATCACAAGCATCACTTTACAGGGCCAGGAAATCATCTTCTGATGTGACTGACATGCAGCTCCCACGTGGCTAATAGCAGGCTCTTTTTGATACAAGAGACATGATCGGGAGACTCCCCAATCCCCTTCACTTCCTTCAGCCTCTATCAAGGCAAAGTGACATCTTCGTGTTAACAGTCAGAACGAACACGACGTAACAGGAATAACAGCAGGAAAGGACACTGGCTGGGCTGGTGCTGTTTGCACCCTACACGTTCGAAACCGTTTTGCTTCACAATCATCCCTTACTAGCCGCATTCGGTGAAGATGCAAACCCAAACTTCCCAGTTCCACAGATTGTGTTTCAGAGTCCAAAGCGGGTGGGACTGAGGAATGTGAAGTGACCAGAAAGAAAAGGATGACTTCAAGACGGTACATTCTGTGCCCCATGCTCCTTCTTTCTATTTTCGGCCGCACAGTGTGGCAGGCTGGATCTTAGCTCCTTGACCAGGAATTGAACCTGTGCTCCCTGAAGTGTGAGTATGCAGTTTTATAACACTGGACCACCAGGGAAGTCCATTCTGGCCCACGAGGCTTCTAAAGTCAAGAAAAGCAGAGGTGAAATAACTTGGGGTTGGGATATATCATTTTTGGTTCAACACCTTTCTTTTGAGACTATAAGTAGCTCACCATGGAGATTTATGATCATCACCAACCAACCAACCAATCAATGAATTTCTGCCTGGCCTGTCTTCATAAGGATGCATTTTATCTCAGCACTATAATTTTGGAATGACGGTTTCTGAGGTCTTGTCTGTCTTTAACTTATACACCATTGTTTAAAACAAATAGGTTGGTTTGCTTTTCTTTAACGGTAAACTGTCTTAGGCACTATCACTCTGCATTTTAAAACACTCCAGGTTTTGTTGTTGTTAATGTGTGATAACTTTTCACGTCAATGTATGTCCATGAACAGATCTGTACATTACTTTCCTTCTATACTGGATGAGTGATGCTGTCCCTCTATGTACACTGAAAAGCATGTGAATGATCATTATTTCTCCACATCACAAAATTCCAATAAAACACAAAGAAATCTCTTCTTAAAGAGCAATGTTATTTAAGGTAAACTGGCGATGAATTAGCCCATGTTTTAAGCCATGGGTAATATAACATTTATTAAAATCCTTGTAAGCTAGAGGCTCAAATCTAAGAATATCTTCCAAGCACTTTGTTATTTTTTTTTATTTCAGTCATGGATAATTCCCTACAGGAAAAAAAATGCTATTAATAAATAAATAAAGCACGCTTTGTTTTTGAAAGATTACCTAAAGAAGATTAACTTGTTTATCATCAATACCCAAAACTAATTTTCTATCAGCTTGCCAGTATGCTCTGGAGACCAGTCAACTCTTATACCTCATAGCTGCTGATTCACAACTGACACACACACACACACACACAGGCACAGTCACACACACACACTCTCACAAGCACAGCACAGAGAGAAGCTGCATTCAGAGACTAATCACTTTGCACAAGATGAAGTTTATAGCCCTCACTCGGGAGGCGTGGGCAATGAGTTTGGGAAGACAGAGAAATAAAACAGCTGGGCTCTCTGTTTATTTCCACGTTGTGGGAGTTGCAATGAGGAGCCAAACGCAACGTGAATGATGGACGTGTCACCAAAGTCCTTCCAGAGACTTTTCCTGACAACTGTCCCCAGAGAGTGTATCTACATTCAGGACGATCTCAGCTGCAAAAACCCTGTGATATCATTTATAGTGGACACTGCTGTACACAGGCTGAGGCACTTTGTAGGAAGGACAGTTCTCTGATTAATATCTCTTATGTAAGAGTAAAAATGATTTTATGCATTAAATGAAATGTGTTTAAAGGCATATAGAGGAAGTTACAATTTAAAAAGCTTTCTTTTATTCTTCTTGTGAAAAAATATCCATTACCCACATCTAATCCATCCCAATTTTCATATATAATAAATGTGGAGGGTAAGACTTAAGAAAAATGCCTTCCTTATGTTTCACAGTCTATTTTATCAGTGGATAGGAGTCATAAATGTGTATGGAAATGGGAAAAGAATTCAACCCAGAGGTCCTAAGACCAATCTCTATAACAGTTCCAGATACAGGCAGCCTTACAGGATGAATCAGGTCCTTCAGTTCTCTATCAAGAATGTGCAGATAGACGGGCTGGCTGGCTGAGGTTCCAGGCTTGGCTTCTCAGTGAGACCTGGGTTTGAATCCCAGGGTACTCACTGCTAGGGCTTCCGAAGCCACCCGGGGCACTCAAGGTGATGTGGCAGCCTGGATGGGAGATGGGTTTGGGGGAATGGATACATGTATATATATGGCTGAGTTCCTTCACTGTCTTCCTGAAGTCATCACAACGGCACTGTTAATCAGCTATCCCTCAATCCAAAATTCAAAGTTTTAAAGCTTGAAACAAAAAAAGAAGAAGTTCCCTGGGGCAAATAATCACCCCAACCACGACTGCAATGGGGTTTACATGAAATAATGCAGGTAAAGCGTGCACAGGACAGGGCATGCGGTATGTTAACAAAGAATATTTGCATGAACATGTGGTATCTTCTACTTCTAAAGCTTATTCTCAGGAGGATCATTCCGCCTTGTGGCAGAGATAAATGATACAGGATCACTAAGCCCAGTTCACTCTGTTCTGCCTGAGCACACATTTCCCAGGTTCCCTTGTAGCCAGGCTGGGCTCATGTGGTTCATTCTGGGCCAGAGAAAGTAAGTGGGAATGCCATGTGACAGCTCTGGGCTGACACTCAGAGACGAGATATGGGCTCTCTAAGCCTTTTCTTCTCCTGCCATGGCAGCCTTGCAAAGCCATATAAGACGTTCCTGCTAGTGCCCAGTCACTCAGCCGGATCTGACTCTTTGAACCCCATGGACTGTAGCCCTCCAGGCTCCTCTGTCCATGAGATTCTCCAGGCAAGAATACTAGAGTGAGTTGCCATTTCCTCTTCCAGGGGATCTTCCCGACCCAGGAATCAAACCCATATCTCCTGCATTGGCAGATGGATTCTTCACCACTGAGACACCTGGGATGAAGGCATATGTCTTATATACACCATAAGACATACCTATGGCTGAAAACAGACACACTGTGAATTCTGGCATTTCACTTGAGGGCAGAAGTATCTGCAGCAGGCTTTGTGTGGCAAGAATGAAACTTCTAAGGGATAAGCCGCTGAGACACCAGGATATGTTTGTTACTATAGCACAAACCAGTCTATCCTGACTAATACAGATTATCCTCTGACTTAAATGCATTTAGTTGTTTGTTTTTATATTGGAGTATATTTGATTTGCAAGGCTGTGTTAGTTTCAGATGTACAACAATGTGATTTAGTTACACATATACACATGCATATATTCTTTTTCAGATTATTTTCCCATCTTGTTTATTACAAATACTGATTAGAGTTCCCTGTGTTACACAGTAGGTACTTGTTGACTGGGCTTCTCTAGTGGCTCAGAAGGTAAAGAATCCACCTGGGTTCCTTGGGTCCCATCCCTGGGTCGGAAAGATACCCTGACGAAGGGAATGACTACCCACTCCAGCATTCTTGCCTGGAGAATTCCATGGACAGAGGAACCTGGGGGACTACAGTCCATGGGGTTGCATAGAGTCAGACATGACAGAGCATCCTTGTTGATTACCCATTCTGTATAGAGGAGTGTGCACATGTTAATCCCAATCTCCTAATTTATTCCTCAACTCCTCCTTTCTGCTTTGGGAACCATTTCCCCCTGACTTTGAGCCAGGAATTCAGAGGGTATCAGTTCTAATTTGGGTTTCTACAATGCCTCAAGTCACAGAAATGTCTTTCTTCTCTGATTCTTTGAGGAACAAGATATTGATGTTAATATGTTAACACTGCAGAGATTAGTGAAATGAATTTAGCAACACTTCTCCATGATGCCATATAGTATTTGTGCTTACACAATGAATACGTTAAAATTGCATCATCATGAGAAGAATCTGAGTGCACATACACACATTGAGTGCAAATCACGTACACGCTATCACTGAATCAAAAGCACTTCTGGGAAGATTATCACTGTCATAGGTACCAAACACAAGTGAGTAGCAAGTCTGGAGAAGGTTTAGAAAGAATATGAAATCTGCACGACCCACAATTTCCATGGGTCTCTGGATCGGTGAAACCGGGGCAGGGAGAGAGGGATGCGGGGGAATTTGGGAAAAGGGAATGAACTGCAGCTGGTTACATGATGGTAAGCTTACACTTGGCAGTTCAGTTTCCATAGAATTTAAAAAGCAAATGCAAGCCTTTGTGGCTCAGGTTGGCAGGCAGGCATGGAGTGGCACTCTTTGGGGGTAAGCACTATCAACGCCTGTTGTCTCCCTGCTTTGAAGACTGCATTCACCCCTTTAGTAACTGGAAGTGTTCCCAAGATGTATATAATTTCATGGATGGAAGAACACCAATTTCACAGAACTTAAACGGCTAAACCATGTAGTGCTTAAATTATGCAAAAACAAGCTGCGTCCCAAGGACCAGGGAAGCCTGGGCATCGTGGTCCTTGGTCCGGCTGCCATCCACGCGCATCCTGATAGCCCGCTGGGCTTCCCGAAGCATCTGCAGATACGTTAAAATGCATCATCATGAGAAGAATCTGAGTGCACATACACACATTGAGTGCAAATCACGTACACGCTATCACTGAATCAAAAGCACTTCTGGGAAGATTATCACTGTCATAGGTACCAAACACAAGTGAGTAGCAAGTCTGGAGAAGGTTTAGAAAGAATATGAAATCTGCACGACCCACAATTTCCATGGGTCTCTGGATCGGTGAAACCGGGGCAGGGAGAGAGGGATGCGGGGGAATTTGGGAAAAGGGAATGAACTGCAGCTGGTTACATGATGGTAAGCTTACACTTGGCAGTTCAGTTTCCATAGAATTTAAAAAGCAAATGCAAGCCTTTGTGGCTCAGGTTGGCAGGCAGGCATGGAGTGGCACTCTTTGAGGGTAAGCACTATCAACGCCTGTTGTCTCCCTGCTTTGAAGACTGCATTCACCCCTTTAGTAACTGGAAGTGTTCCCAAGATGTATATAATTTCATGGATGGAAGAACACCAATTTCACAGAACTTAAACGGCTAAACCATGTAGTGCTTAAATTATGCAAAAACAAGCTGCGTCCCAAGGACCAGGGAAGCCTGGGCATCGTGGTCCTTGGTCCGGCTGCCATCCACGCGCATCCTGATAGCCCG
Organism: Madoqua kirkii; assembly: GCA_006408675.1. Taxonomy (NCBI): domain Eukaryota; kingdom Metazoa; phylum Chordata; class Mammalia; order Artiodactyla; family Bovidae; genus Madoqua; species Madoqua kirkii. The sequence continues at coordinate 2,513 of SJYC01137794.1, read as the reverse complement.
CTGGGCTTCCCGAAGCATCTGCAGCGTGAAAGGGGAGGGGCCAAGGCTCAGAATAAGCCCAGGAGGGTCTGCAATGCTCCCATTTGGAAAGCTTTCTGCTTTCTGCTTGCTGTCAACAGCCCCCTGCCACTCCCTGATGCGGCTGAGGCCTCCCTGAGTGACAAGAAACTGGCACCTGGAGGGGCTGGTCTGTGTGGAAACTTGCCTGATTGTGTTGAAGGCGATTTTCCCTTCAAACACTTACCATTTAGTCCTTGAGGAAGTCATAGCTCTACCACAGTGGCTGCAGGGTATAAATGAAACAGTGCACACTGAGCGTATAGCCCAGTGGAGGACACGTTATTACACCTTCAGGGAATATTTTTGTTAAGATGTGGCATCTTCTATCAGAGGCCAGAAAGACCTATTTCTTGCAAATGGGAATCAATGTAGTATATAAATCAGAGGAACAGCAGCAAAGAAAATTAGGGAATATTCATAGAGAGAGAGAGGATACAAAGCCACTAAAATGGTATTTTTAAGAAGAAAAGATATTGAGATAGGAGAGACTTTCGTGGTGGAATTTAAACACAACACTCTATGAATGCTGTTTGTTAAAATTATAGGTGGTTTGGGGGAAAACATCATTGGAAACATCAAATACATCATTGTTGTTATTCCTGAGTGCTGAGATCAATTTACTTTCCTGTATTTTTGTATATATTTTTAAAATGTCCCACAATGAATGTATTATTTCTGTGTAATTAGCAACTGGTGTTTGGGCTTAGCTTGTATTAAAAGTGTAATGTAATAAATCTGGAACTCTCCCTCTCCCAGTAAACTTAACTAAGACCATGCACTGCCAGTAAAATGGCCAATAGCACCTCGTGTCTTCATTTTGTCAATTAAGAAGAGGAGGAGGAATAAAGAAATTGAACAGAATACAAAAGGAGGCATCACATATTTATTTAGAAGCCCTTTCTATTCATGAAGGTGGCTAGGGAAGAAAAATAAATGACAAGGAATTGAGGTCTGAATGTCCCCTGAAACTTTCTCAGCATTATGCCCACCTTAAGCAAGGGACACGACGTCTCTGAGACTCAGTTTTTCTCATCTGTAAAATGGCTCTAACACGACCTGCCACATAGGTTCATTGAAAGATCACTCGAACAGAAAACGCAAAAGATGAGCTGAAAATATACAAGCTTGCTTCACATCAAGCTCTTCTTACTCAAAGGACAAAGGAAGCAAGTAGAGGAAGAATCAGCCTTAAAAATGTTTGCTGTTCCTCCAGGCTTCCCATGTTTCAATTACTTTGCTGACCAGTTAATGGTCATTCATTACAGGGAGCTTAGCTATCATGTACGAATTTAAGCTGATCTTTAATTTCTTCCTCTAGGGCTTCAGACCAACTTCTAGGATGTTGATAAAAAAGCCGGCCTCCATCATGATGGCCACCCTCGATCTCACCCACAGAGTCAGCTGGTTTGCTTTTCAAGGACAGAGCGGACTGCAGACCTCGAAGTAATTGATAGCCTCCTGCCTTTCTGCTGCAGCAATTTCTAAGATGGCACAAGCTGATGATGTTTGCAAGACTTAAGTTCAGGGGGTTTGCTGTGGCCAGCGATTGATTGCATCTTGATATTCCCTCTCTTCTGATATGTAAACCGGGGAAAGGCTGACAACATCTGCCCTCAGTGGCTGCTCAGGAAAATTACGAAATCAAAAACTATATAGAAACCTACCTGTCTTGCTTTCAGCTAATTAAAACAGTGGCCCCTGGCACCCAGGAGCGTTTCCTTGGTCCTGTGCTGCCACCTACTGGCCATACTAGCTTCTGCACCAGCAGCCCACAGGTTACAAGCAGGAGAGTAAGTCAAGAAACAGATGCCTAGGCAGGTGTGTTTTAGAAGCAGATCTTACAGTTGTACCATAAAAACATGTTAATAGCCCAGAAAACCATAAGTATATTCAATCTCTTTCTCTGTGCTTAAACATACAAATGAATGCACCCAAGTTTGAAGTGCCCACGGTGAGCAGGTAATCTCTCCCTCACAATCGCAACAAGGCTGCATATGACCAGCAGAAAAGAGGGGGACAGGTAAGCAGGCACCTGCCAAGTGACAGACGCTCGCCCCCAGGCGACCTCGTCTCAGCCTCACGCTGTTTCATGTCAGGGAAAGTAGGGTTCAATGTTATAAACCCACCGAGAAGCAACTTGCTGTTAGCTGATGGAAGGGGGCTTTGAATCCAGGTGTGTCAGCCCAGGAAGCTCAAATTGCTGGCCATTGCCCAGCATGAGCCCCTCCACCCCACACTGCTGTACTGGGACAGGGGCATGCAGATCTGAGGGCGGGTGGTCCCCTTAGACCATGAGATCCACTTGGTCTGTGCAGGTTACCTACCTGCACATACACACACACACACACACACACACACACACACATACACATACATACACATATATATGCAGGTATACACACGCACACACATATAGATATATACACACACATATATATATAGGTATACACACA